>CM060949.1:70919834-71217334 GCA_030765055.1 Mantis religiosa | reverse complement strand
CATTTCTCAGACCTACACGTTCTCTGAGGGGTAATCCATGACCTCCTGAGTGCGCTACCGACTTAGCCTTTCTTCCTAAGCTTTTAGAGATATTGCGAAATTACAAATATAGGGATAAGTAAAAATGAGCTAAATCATTGCACAGAAAACTCAAATAAAGCGTTATTCAAGGTTAAACGAAGTCGGGTAATTCATAAAACTAGGACGTCACTGTTACTGAATTCCTCCAGATATTAGGTTAGTCGGGTAAGTCAAAGTAAGCTATATTTGGTAAAAAATTTCGATTTTTATAGTACTTATCAAGCAAATAGAATAGTGTATTGTTAATTTGATACACTCTGAAAATGGGCAGTTGTTCCATGGCGCAACAGTTCTACTATGAGCTTTTAGTGGTTGAGAACTTCCGCTAGTAGGAAGTTTGTATAAACCGAGGAATAAAAATCATTAGTAATGGGTCTTAAAATAAGTTTCTCCCGAGAGAAGTACCTAGAAGTACCTAGTAGACTTCACTATGACAGATAGACGTGGCATACCACGATATGGGGACCCACACATAGGTAGAAGACACGGAAGCAGACCAAGGCGAAGATGGGCCGACTGCTTCAAGGCGATAGCAAGCAGCCACTGTTCCATGTGAAATGAAATGTGTAATGTTTAACGCCCGCTTTTACTACATACGGCACCGCAGGCGGTCACACTGATTGTGAAGATGGAGCAGCGGTGGAATGAGATGGCGGGGGAAACCGGAGGTCCCGGAGAAAACCTGCCCCAGCGCCGTGTTGTCCACCACAAATCTCACTTTGTGGTCGCCTGGGATCGAACCCGGGCCGTCTTGGTGAGAGCCAAGCGGTCAAACCACTGTTCCACCATTGCCAAAAGTAATACATGGCGAATTCAGGGAACCCAGGCAGGAATAATCCAAATGCAGTGAAAATTTTGTAGTGCAGTGAATGTATAAAATAGACAAATGAAAATTCACAGGATCACATGTCACACTAATGCCGCAAATAAACACTACGCTGCATAGCTCACGGCGTGAGGAACACTTGAGCTCCCGTCGAGAAGAAGGCCCTTGTCCTTAGTGAGACATCTCGGGTTTATTCATTCATTCACTATGTCACAACTTGTCCATGCACTGACTTAGCTGCTATTTTATTTGTTTTAATTTTTGGGTGTATTGAAACAAACCATAAAAAGCAGCATCGGAGTGACTAATGAGCATTTGAACCCGGGGCATCTTACATGCTAGCCACAATATTCACTACCTGAACCATTTAGTAAAATTGTTTGTATTTGAGAATATTTCTCCATAAAAGAATTATTTTTATATTTTCCAATTCTGCTTTCCCCCTAAACAACGTAGGGCCATATAAACTGTAAACGATGACCTAAATGAGGTACAAGATGTCGGAAAATTCCAAAGCGTTCACCACCTTGTTGGCCAACTTCATTTTGCGCCATGACGAAAACATAATTTCACGTTTCGTGAACCATTGTAACCACTCTGTGAAATCGGATTGGGCCATGCAACTTTTTGCACCAATGAAATTACGGTCACGTGCTTTGGATCTTAGGACGGTTTGTCTCTCTCTATCCTATATTCAGTTAACGTCTCTTCCTGTGCCAATCATGAAATCTGAGAGACTTAAGATGACTGAATAAAACACACGCATTTAGGAAGGAGAGACTTCGTGTTAAATGCTTGCCACTGTAGCATGGGTGTCAGCCTTACGTTCAAGAGATCCCGAGTTCGAATCTCGGTCAGGGTAAGTTATCTGGATAAGTTTTTTTCAGTTTTCCCTTATGCTGAAAGATGAATGTAGGGAAGCTCTAAGCACCACGGACCCTGGGCTTATTTGAGCATCATTTTACCCATTTCATTCATCGTATGACGTGACTTAACGCTGGAGGACGTAATTAAAAAATCGCCTTAATTAGTTTTATACTGACTAACATGTATGGACCACTATAATTTTATATATTTAGACTGCAATTTTAACTTGCATTAATATCTGCACGAAACCTGGTTAAAAAGCAGCTAATGAATTCCTAAGTACAAAGGTCAGGATGAACGTAAATAAAAAGTCGAATAGGGACTTAGGGAGGGACATTGCAAGTAGCAACCCTCCACCGCATCATCTCTGTTTCATATAACCTTGCCTCGCTTACATGTATCACTCCGCGTGCAACTACCTTCCCCCTCACCCTAATTGGCTAATGCTTTTGCGCCATAGGCCATAGGCGTTGCCTTCCCTTCACATTTAAACCTGCAGTAAACATTATAATAATTGCCGGGAAGATAGATAAAAATCATAAAAATAAGGATATGAAGGCATGCAAAAATACAAGTTTATAATGAAACTGAGCAAGTCAAAACTGAATGAATGAGCAATGAAACTGAAACAAGTTTATAATGAAAGGCCTTCGGTTTTTTCCACTGGGATTTTTTAAACCAGTACACATACCTTGCAAAAATGCTTGTCTTTCAGTCTTAAAAGTTGTGTCACGCCATACTTTACTGTTCGTGTGTTCTTCGTTCACCCAAATCTCGTCAAAGTAGTATATTTTGCGATTTGTATCCCGGTACAGTCTGGTTGTCCTTAAAGAATGCCTTCGCCACACACCAATATCGCCTCTGTCTCTTGGTATATTTTTCTTGGCTCTTTTTTCATTCACAAACCCCAGCTGTATAAGCAATCTATTCAGACTAGATCTACTGAAATTTGGTAAATCTGCATCCTCATTTACAGCAGACGAAATGTTATTTATGCTATGGAGTTCGTTTCTAAAGAAAAAACTATGCACATGACGGCGCACAGCACTTTTCACGAACTCACTTTTGTTTATCCCTGCTTTGACTGGCGTGGTAAATTTTCCTATTGTCTCAATTTCACGTCGCGATGTTCCTTCGGACCTAACTCACACCTGTAAGTTCAGAGCACAGCTGTTCAACTTCTCTCACTGACAAAGACGGATTCTTCTCTGTGAGTGCATTTAACACATGTGCCACACTTCTTTTTTCGCCGGTTTGTAAAGGTTTTCCCTTGCGATGCTACAGCGAAAAACTGGCGGTAGACCCTGCTATTATGCATATAATAAGTACACGTGCAATAAACTATCAATAAAATAATTTAGCTCTCGCACTCGGCAAAACACATCCTCGAATGGCAATATATGACAAATCCAGTTCAAAACAAGGTCTGATAAGTCATATAAACAAATGTCACCACTACCGCTAAAGCACGTGTCATCTGAAAGGCGGACTTGAAATCAAAGGAACTTCCTCTTTACTTCGTTTAAGAATTAACAAGCATTTCAGATAAATCAACTCTGTTGCGTAATATATTTAATTCAGTTACGAAAATATAAGTTTGACAATTCTCTTCCAACATATAAAGATATATATAGTTAAATAACGAACTAATTTTTACCGCACAACAGTCTGTACCACAACAGCAGCTAGTGAGAGCGGACTAGGACACATGGCCGTTAAGAGATGCGAGGCAAGCTTATGTGAAACAAGGATTAGTTGGCATTTCTGATTAGACCGTTTACCTGTCGTCTTTACTCTTGGCCACTGTTATTTGCGTTCCTTACATATATCGACATACAGTTTGGGTGTAAACTTTCAGCCAAGTGCGTAAGAATTCCTGTCCCGAATTAAGTTTATTTGAATTATCTGTAATTGTATTGTTGGACCATTTTAGAGGCATATTTAATTTACCCCTTGGCATAACTATTTTCTCCATGTAGATGTTATTTTTAATAGCTGCAGATCAGTATTAGTAACAGTTGTTATTTCTAAATTACGTTTAAATTAAAAAATATTTGGCCACTAGGCTTAATTAACGAATAAAGAAGAAACTTTTGAAATTGTTTTATTGCTTATTTTATTATTTATTGAAAACACAACAGTAAATGATCACCTTGTGCTTAGGGGTATTCTTATTAAATAATTCACGTAAAGACCAAACTACCTACAGCAAAGCAAGAGTTGCTGTTAAACCTAACATTAAAAAACAAAATCTTAAGCCCATCTGCTTCCTGTCGCGTCCAAGGAGGTTCCTGCTCTCTATGGCACGCTGGGTTAAGGCATCATCATAGTCGTCGTCGTCGTGGTGCTGTTGGCAGGCTGTGATCCTCTTCTTCGTGTGTAGTGAAGTGAGGGACGTGTAATATTCGTGTACCTGTCCTAGAAAGGACTTAACCACGTAATGGCAGGAGTCAGGGGTTTGTAGGGGGGCGGGTGAAATTTAGACGGGGGAAAGAAAGGAGGTAGCATAAGCTCCTCAACGGTTAAGAATCCAGGTGCAACGACCCTTTGTGCACCATTGGTGGCGATTGGGCAGTAAGATATTGCGGGGATGACCCCAATGGATTTGAATCTGTTTATCTCTTTTAGTGCCACCTTGTCACGGAAGTTGGAGGAGATGGATATGTAATTACGCGGCCCACAGAACCACTTAATCTGATCTGCATCAAAAAGACACGTAACTTTGATTTTCCAGACTAGTTCTTGGGTTGTTTCATTTTGAGGTTGGTAGAGTCCTTGGTGATGCTCTATTTTGCCTTCTCATTGCTCTGATCATATCCCTGAATGACACTTGCTGTGGAATATTCAAAATAAAGTCCAAAGGAAATGATTATCTGGGAATTTAATATCCCCCAGTATCAGACTTGCAGCTAAGGAAAACTTGGTTCGAGTTGATCGTCTGTTGAGTTTTGAATAAATGTTTTCTCAAATGCAAACGTGTTATGTTACAATGAAACCTTTCATACCTTTTTCATACTGCAGAAAAAATGACGCTTATTAAAATTTATGTTTAGAGTTCTATAGAGCACGAAATGTTATCGACATATCCCCCAATATTTATCGTACAACTGGAAATCATTCGTTGGCGATTGCGAGTTGTCACATAAACGTTTTGATGTTGTGATATACATATTTAAAAAAGTTTCAAAACATTGATACAACAATTTGAGGGGAAAAAAAAAAAAAACACTTTCTCTTGCTCATCTTCCAGGTTCATGCAATTTGTTTGGCACGAAATTAAGCTATATTGTAAATGAAACGTGAAGGCAACAAAACCGAGGCTGGACCTCGGGTAGCTTAGCAGTAAAGAGTTGTCTTCGTAATGCAAGCGCAGACAAGATACCACAATAAGCAAGACATTAATGATCACGTCGTCACGTAGTTGCAGCTTCGCATTTATTTTATGTTCTTAACAGTATAGTAGACGGAGAGATGACTATGAACATCCTTAAATTAAACACGCTATTGATTGGGTGAGATAGGAGAGGAGGTTATTTGGCGGAAGATGTTCAGCTACCCAAAGTGAGCAGCGTAGGTGGAAGCGAGTCTACCTCACGTTCAACAGATCCGAGTTCGAATCTCGGTCAGGGTTTTCTCGTATTCTGAAAGTTGAATGTCGGTTACCTGTAAGCTCGGACCCTGGGCTCATTTTAAGCATTACTTCAAACATTTCATTCATCGTTTGATATGACCTAACGTTGGAGGACGTTAATTTAGAGAGAGAGAGAGAGAGAGAGAGAGAGAGAGAGAGAGAGAGAGAGAGAGAGAGAGAGAGAGAGAGAGAGAGAGAGAGAGAGAGAGAGAGAGAGAGAGAGAGAGAGAGAGAGAGAGAGAGAGAGAGAGAGAGAGAGAAGGGTCTATGTAACAAAGCAGTTACAGTTTGTTGTAAAAAAAGGAATAAAAACAGTAAAATTATAATGTAAGCGAGCTTATACTTTCAGCTCAAGTGGTAATATGCAGCCCGAAATGTGACAGTAAATGGGACACGCTGTGACAATATATCCCTATTTCTACTCAAAATGGGAACATTGTGATAGGCCATTAGTTTGGAGCTCACTCATTCATAACCAAGCCGCACTTGCTGGGAATGACTTAATCTGTCAAAATCATAATTTGAAAGATTTTGATGCAGCTACATGCTGATTTGCACAGGATTTGTAAGAAGTTCCCAGAGATGTCCATGGAGCACGTTGCAAGTTCAAACCTCTTCATCTGAAGTTATCACAGAGCTAAAAGAATGCACTGTGTACTTGTAAAACCTATTGTTTCATCAACAGGCAATTCATATATTCCCTTCCATAATTCACTGTGTATTTTAAAATATAAGTAAAGTGACCCTCCTCTTGTAAGAAAACTATAAGTAACTAATAGTTATTTATGATATCAGTATTGAAACATATTAAATTATAATTTGAGGTTGGAATATTGTCAGACGAGACCATAGGTCAAGTATTTTAATTTGATGTTATGATATGTATATTATATATCTTTTTCTACTTTGATAGAAAAATATTTTTGTACTTAAAATGTGTACAGTGGCTATATGCATTGATTTTATAGTTTATAGTTGGATATAGAGAGCCATAGATGCAACCAGGTCATTAGTGTGGGTAGAGAAATGTGGTAATTAGGGGAACTTATAAATATGCATATTTAAAAATAAGATTGTAGTAACTAAGAAATTTATGGGAGATAACACAGTAATTACTACTGTGAAAGTCAATACTAGGAATGTTTAGGCTCAAGAGCAGCAGGAATTCATTTGACACATCACGAGAATTTTACAATAAATGTATACAACAAATAAATATTGACTTTGATTTGCTTTCAAATTTCAGTTGTGTACTTACATGAAATTAATTTTAAATTTACATACTGATTGTGGTAAAGTAGACCATGATACTTGTTTTTATTTTGTAGCATTCCACTTTACACAAAGTAAATATATACAACATCACTGGTTTTAAGTTTATTGCTTCTTCATCTGTATTCAGAAAGACAACTGTGTAAGAAGTGTTGGAAATAATGAGCTCTAATATAAAATAAATAATTATTTTGTATCTTGGATCACATTTAAAGGACATTAATGATTTTTAATACTGAGCAAGAAAATGGAAGGTAATTCCAAGATATTTTTTTCTTATTTTTGATGTAGGTATGTTCATACAAACAATTCATATTTCTGTTTGACAAAGATTGCGTGTGAAGTTTACATTTTAATTTTACCAGGATTAGGTATAGTTTCTTATGTTATATCTCATGATTATGGTAAAAAGAAAGCTTTTGGATATTATGGAATAATTTGAAGGTTTATAAGGGAATGAGAACATTTCCAATTTATGCATGAACAGACTTTTAATGACAATGTTTTCCTTTTTACAGTCGGCAGACTCCTGGGTTGTTGTGCACAGCTTGCAGAGTCAGAATGATGGTGGAATCTTAGATCCAGATGATCGATTGTTGGATGTTGCTGATGACCGTGAGCAGATTATTGCTAACTTTGAGGATGCTGGAGATGGCCCACCAGCACATCATGGAGGAGGTGATGGGGCAAGTGGAAGTTCTGTTGGCACTGGAAGTCCGGATATCTTCCAGGTACCTTTTTTATCTTTTCATTCACAATTTTTTGGGCCTGCAAATTTATATATTATATAAAATTTGTTTAATGTTATTTTGCTGAATATTTCTGTGTGTTTACATTGTTTTAAGGTAATTCTTTGCATAAAAAGTTTCTTAATTTTAGTTAAAATTTTAGTTTTCATGCAACTATTAAATCTTTTCAAGCTTTTCATAATTATTTTCTTGCATGTGTGTATTTTTATTATTCATTGCATTCATAACTTACAGTTGTAGTTCATTTTAATGAAACTACCAATCTTCTTTCCTCTATAGGTAATGGCTTTAAACTGACATTGTTAGCACTTGCATGACTTCTTTCCAAGGCTTTGGGCAATCTTTAAAATATGCATCTGCTTGCATATTCTACATATTAACATATTTTGTTGCACTTTGGAGAATCCCTTATGAATGACAGGAAATACCCAAAAAGATACATTTCAATTTTAAAAGTTCAAATTGTATTAAATGCAAAGGTCAAAGGATTTGACTTCTGTACAAGAATGTGCATAGTTGATATTTGAATAAAAAGGTCGTTTAGGTATTGCTGCACTTGAAAATATTCTATATTAGCTAAACATGATCTTCATTTGAATATTACTGTAACAAAAGAAATATTTTCGTGCAGATATTGATGTTTCATGATTATTTTTGCAATGCTTAAAATAGTCATTCAGCATTTGAGGAAAATTTTAGATAATAACTTAATGCTTCTTTTTAACAAAGCATGTGATATTAAACCATCTTATATTTTCATGATGAGATATATAAAATATCTTAAATTTCGTAGTTACGTTCGCACATAATTTGTCACATAGGTAATATATATCTAGTCAATTCTCTACTCATATTAAAGAAATATTCATTGTTCAAGAGTTCATAAACATGCCTTAATGTAAAGTTTCAATCAAAAGCATTTTGTTGACATAGAATTCTATAGAGTTAACTTTTAGCTATTTGTTAGACAGTTTGAGTGAGTACTTTCTAGTTGCAAGATAAGAATAAAAGAGATAATTAAAAGTAAAAATAGAGAAAGAAAATAGCTAGGCAATTATTTAAAGGAACTTTTTAATTAAAATTACTCTTTTCATTCTATTTAACTATAGAGAAAAGAGTAGGCAAAAATGAATTACATATATAGCACTGTCTTGGGCTCATGCTTAGCCAGATTTGCTACTGATGTATTCATTCATTAGATTTTTGAAATTTTGTTGCTCACATTTGTATAAATCACTGCTTTAGAAGCAACAATAGACACTATGAAATACCCATTTTAATGATCTCAAGTGGGCATTAAGACAAGCAACACCATTTACTAAAGATGATGTTTCCTTTGGAATACTTTGTACTGCTGGCAGGTATAATCATATAAATGCAGATCATGCATATGAGGTTTTCTGCTTTTCAAATCTGAAGGTTCTTTAATGAGCTTGAAATACTTTGTAAGTTAAAAACAAATTAATAAATATACTAATAAAATTAAAAATTGTATGCCCAAAATAGTCAAAATAATTAAGAAGTAAACAACCTCTGGAGGAAAGAAATTAGATATCCGGGAAAGAAACCTAAATTCTGTAATTTGTGCAATTGCATTTTATCCATATTGAAACAATTATAGATTTAAGTTCTTAATGAAATTGTGTAGTATTAAATACAAAGAAAACCAAATTTTATCATCTTTGACTTCAGATACAACTTGAACAAATCTCTTGCTTATGCATTATTTTTTATTTTGCAACACATTTGAACTTGAATTTGAATAACATGATTCATTGAGTAACATATATTCATAATTTTGCTCACTGTATACCACTTCCATTAAGTTTATTTATTAAATAACACAAGTGTTTTTTATACAGCATGTGTTGATCAATCTTGCAGTAATTTTCATATTATGTTTTCTTACAATTTTATATCTTGGAGACATGATATAAATGTTAAAAAATGATTAATTACTACATAGAAGAATGAGTTAAAACAATATCTCAGAAAACAGTAAACATAAATGTTTAAAACATTGTAATTTATGAAAACTAGAATAATAATTAACTGATTAAACACTAAATTCTCCTCAAATGAAATTTCACACTAATAGCACAATGCAGAATGCAGGAGATCAACAGATAGCAAAATCACATATGCTTCGGTATTCCTTGCATACAAAAATAGGAGGTACCTAATACAGATATTATTAATGATACTGAAGATGTGCAACATCTTACAAATGTATAAGTAAAGGAGAAGGGTAAAAGCTGAACGACAGAAGCAAAAAGACTAATTCATACAGAACAAAATAATTTAATCTGTAATAGAATGGATGCACCTGCAGGTTTCCCTTTCCTGCAGAAAGCTTGCATTACCTC
Source organism: Mantis religiosa (assembly GCA_030765055.1). Classification (NCBI taxonomy): domain Eukaryota; kingdom Metazoa; phylum Arthropoda; class Insecta; order Mantodea; family Mantidae; genus Mantis; species Mantis religiosa. Next base: position 71,207,542 of record CM060949.1, on the reverse strand, counting down.
TGCCTGAGTCCTAATTGCTACAGTACTAACATCTAACAACCTGGTTAACAACGCTAGCACTAAGAAGTTGATGTAGCAGCTGTAGGACATGCAAGAATATGTATGGTTGCAGAGTGAGAATCCCAAGTTTGCAGCGCCATATACAAGGACAGACATTGAGGTGACAGGGGAACAGATAGCCTCAGGTCTTCAAGTCAGGCGGGGAAGTGAACCAGCATTGAACCAGCTGCCTATCACAGAGAGCCAACAGTCTGATCCCACCAAACGATGGTCTGCCACTCCCATCATCCTGGATGGCGGCAATGGTGACGGCTCTTCTGATCGACTTCGATCACACAGGAAGGTCTGATGAGCATATTTTGCTTTTCTGATCGTGCTTTCCTCTTTAGAATTATCATGGCCTCCTTAGTTAAGATAACTAACATGACAATGATGATAAATTTTAAAGCATTGACAGCTAAACAGTACACTATTTAGAAAAAATCTTTTAACATTTTAATAACATTTTCATTAAGTTTGTTGAGTGCTGATCTTAAAGTTAAAAGCAAAAGAAGTATGTATTTTAAGCATATTTTTCTGTAAAGTTTCTTAGATAAGCCTTGAAAGGCAAGATAAAATCTCAAATGCAACAACATTCAAGCCCTTCTTTCGTATAATATATTTAAATATTACAATTCAATTTAAAAGAAAAGTTTGGAAAAAAAAAAACAACCTTGATATTGATCCAGTAGAGCATAGTTTATGGGTTTGTAGGCTGTGTTCCAGTAAATGAATTATCATCTGGTGTTGCACCTATTTCTCTGTTGTGCACAATCTAATATAACTTGCTGCTTCATTTCTTTGAAAACTTAATGTATGTAGTACCTACTTATTGTAGCAGAATTTTACAGTAGCAAATGATTCCAATTATATAACAAATGGTGTTATAATGTAATTCTAACCACCTTATAAGAAGTGTGGGATTTAAACTTTCACAGTAGTTTTTTCCAATTCATACAATCCTTGAAAGTTGCACTGTGCTGTAGATTTTATTCTGGCAGTGGCAAAAACATCTCATTGATACCAGTTTTGGACTTAATATAAACTCATATACACACTGGGAGGTGGTAAGCAAACACTAATCTGTATCTCCAAATCTAAGTTTATTGGAACAATTAAAAGACAATTTTTATGTACTTCATAAATTCACAGCCCATAAATATCAATATGTTGCTTTTATCATCATAGTTATCTGGCATCTTTAGGCCTAGCAGCTCTTCATGCCAATGCATTGCTTTTTGACGAGTTCTAGTACCTTAGAGATACTGTATATTCTATTCATATACATTTTTCTTCTATATACAATCCATCTTTTGCTGATTTCTTTATTCATTCCTGAAATTAGTAACTCCAACCACTTCAACATGTAACAAATTAATCCTGTAGGTTTCATAGAGTAATAATGAATTTCAGTTAATGTACAAAGTGACCAAGTTAGCAACAATATTACTATTTATTAGTTGGTATCAATGAACGGGTGAAATATTTAACATATGCAGGAGGAAAGATTAAAAATTTGTGAAAAAGTTAAATAATTTCTGAACACATACACATTTGTAAAATAACATAATATGCTTATTATTTATTTGATATTTGTTTGAATATCAGATCACTAACCATTTTCTATGTGTCACAAATTTAAAATCACAAAACAATGATATGATTTTAATTGATAATGATCGATATGACCTAATTTAATTTATAATTTTAATTGTGATATAAAATTGCCTTATTATATGTTACCAGAAGATGCAACAGATAAATATATGCAGTATAAAGTAGAAAGCAAATAGTAGGCTGGCCCCATAGCTCAGTCGGTAGAGCACCTCCTGCTATGCAAGGGGTCCCAGATTCGATTCCCGGCTGGAGGTGGGGATTTTTCTCCAACCAAGGTGATTCCCCATCTTCCCCAGAGTCTGGAAGTATGAGTGAGAGTGCGGATGTGTGCATGATCTAATGATTTAAATATAAAGTACAAGGAACCCAACATATACGAGTTGACACCATCAATTTGTTCCAAAGGAGAGTGATCGCCAATATGAACACTGCAGTTAAAGGCGGGGTATAAATGAAATAAAAAAAGGTTAATGCAGTAAAAATAGTGAAAGTAATTTACATTACTTGATTTTTAAAATATTTAAAGTAATAAAAATATTTTATAATTATTGCATTTGTATAATTAACAGAGTATTAATCTTTTAATGTATTCAAATCCTTTCATAAATCCCTTTAGAGGGGTATTCATTACTTAACAATTTTACAATATACTTATAATGGTGATTCTTGATTTAGATATGCTGATTTGTTCACTTGCTGTAAGATTTCCATGTGTGTTCATTCATTGTTGTGTCCATACACATGTTATTTAATATTTTTACTTAATTAATTTATGGCAAAATATGTGCAATTATAGGTATAAGCAAAATATCTTATTAGCAATAAGATAACATTTATGGGATATCAGTAATGAAGGAGTAAGTAAACATATTAAGAACAATGAACAATTTGGGAGAAAGTGAATGGACAAAACACAAGACACGAATTACTTTAAGGATGCCAAAGAACAAAAATTGTCTCCAACCACATGTTTATCTGTGGCCCATGTTAGATAATAAAGCTCATCTTTTAATGGTAGCAAATGCACCTGAAACATGTCTACCAGGAAGGGGATTGAAAAATAGTTAAAAAGTGATTAAAATTCCTAGCACTTAATAATGTATTTCTCAAAATATAAAATATTAAAAACATCGTAGTTTCAATCTATATAGACATCCCTTTTCTTCAGTAGTTATCTTTATTTTCCTTATTCACTACAACAGCACCTTAAGTTCAGCTTTCTTTTTTATCATTTTGCTTATGCTGCACATTCTCACCTAGTGTAGTTCATATGTTAAGAAATGCATGCTAACTCTTCCAAAATACGTGAGAAAATCATCATATGTAATTTGGATTAGACAGTATTTGGCTGTTCCAAAACCAAGCAATTCACAGCTGATCCTTCCTTCTTTTAGGTGAGAAAATAATACATCTAATTCCTAACAACCAATGCAGAAGATTATGTACAGAAATTAGGAATTTGATTTATTTAAAAAATATGAAATGTGTATCAGTGTTTTTTGGTTATAAAAATTGCTTTGTTATCAGTAGAATTTAATTTATTTTCACTAGATTAATAAGTAACTGCCATAGGCTTATAGTAGTTATATGAGTAAGTGCATAAATGATTCAATGGGATCTTTTACAGTAATAAAGCAATTAAGAATAAAATATGTAGTTTCATATGCTATTTAATTAGGCTCTTGTGCACAAGAAGTTATATATATATAAAAGTGACAAAGATGCAAAATGTTCAGTTCAAAACTTCTGTATTTGTCACTAAATACTGTTAGATCAGTGCTAATGTACAGACCTTTCTTTTAAACAAACATAATACTTCAAAACATCTCTACAATGTTCCTTTAAGACAAATAGTATGCACCCTTTGTGCTGCTTTAATCTTTCTGACCTACACACAGGTCCACCTCTAACATGGAGTGTAACACAGATGCTGAACACAACTCCGATATTCACATATAAATTGCTTTGCTGCCAGTTCCACAGCTTAGCGATTCTGCACTCAGCTCACAGCACCACACTCTCTTACATTACTCATTGTACTCCTCTCTAATTCTGGTCAACTCACTACTGACTGACTCTGACTCTTATTCTGATTCCAACTCCCTCTTGGCCTTGCATCAGTTTTTGTATACCTGTGATAGATCTTTCTGGTATTGGTTCTGTCTGGAAACACAGTATAGAAAGATCTTTTGCATAGTAGCAACACAATTCCACTTTGGTTTCATGATGTCAGCTCATGACCTGGAAGGCATTGCACTCCCACTTCGCCAGCAACATAATCTCTCAGCAGGTCTGCCCGCCTTGCTAGCATAGGTGGTAGCGTGTCTGCCTTATGTTTAAGAGTCCGAGTTCGAATCTTGGTCAGGGTGAGTTACCTGGATAAGGCTTTTTCCAGGGTTTTCGCTTATCGAAAGACAAATGTCAGTTAACTTAAGCTCTATGGACTCCAGGCTCATTTCAGCATCATATCATCCATTCCATTCATCATGTGATATGACTTAACATTGGAGGACGTAAATTACAACAACAAAGAAACCCTCTCAGCAGGTCACACGAATGCCGATATGATTCTTTGTATGTATGTGCGTGCATGTGTGTGAGAGAGAGGAAGAGGGAGAGAGAAAGAGAGAGGGAGGGAGAGGGAGAGTGAGGGACGGAGGGAGAGAGAGAGGACAATGACATGGGAGTGAGGATTATTATATAAAACGAAGGTGAAATGTATAAAAGGTAAGATGAGTATGGTGCAGCTGGTAGAATTAATGTGGTGGAAACTGGAAAACCTGGAGAAAATCTTCCCTGACACTAATGAGAGGAAAGTAATCTAGCCACTCAATCATGGCACTGTTTTAATGGAAAAACCTATTAGCCAAAATTGATAAAAAGCTAAATGCTAAAGTACATAGTAGAATTTAAATACCTCTTAATAACGAAATTTATGCTTCCCATTAGCATGTGATATAGAATGCTTGCATTCATAATTCTTATTATAGGAATGAAATTAACAATAATGAGATTGTTCTAAACCAGCTACAAAATGAAAGGGTTCAAACTTTAAATAGCTTTAGAATGGTTGAGATTTTTGTCAGATTTTCTCTAAGTCTTGATGGTGGGTTCAGTTCAATTTATTGATCAGTCATTAGGTAAATATACAATTTAAAAAAGACTTCATCACTTACAGCTATGTGCATTAATTATAAAATTTTATTCACATATTATTCTTGTCCAGCTCTTCAAATTCATGCATATCATATACAGGATTTCCTTCTAGCCTTGTGTAAACTCTATTCCTAAATTCTTGAAGACTGAGGTTACATATTCTCTTCAGTTTATTCACTTATAGCCTAAAAAGTGTATGTAGCACACATAAGTTTCATAGGATATAATGGGCCTGCCTCGGTAGCATGGTGGTAGCATGTCTGCCTCAGCTTCAAGAGGTCCTGAGTTCGAATCTCGGTCAGGGCGAGTTATTTGGATAAGGTTTTTTCCGGGGTTTCCCTTATCCTGAAAGACGAATGTTGAGTAACTCTAAGCTCTATGCACCCTGGGCTCATTTGAGCATCATTTCACCCATTCCATTCATCATCTGATACGACTTAACGTTGGAAGACATAAATTACCAAAAAAAAAAAAAAATTAAAAAAAATAGTATAATGGGTTAATGTATAATTCTAAAGATAAACAATGTGGGGGATATCACTGGGAGTATAACAAATGCTGATTAAAATAGCAATTACTATTTTGAAAATGAAGTTAACTCTTCATAGTTTAATACGTACTAGTAGAAGATAAGCATGCATTTTATATAGAACATACAGAATGGGAGAACATTAGCAACTGTAGCTATTTTTGTATTGCTGGTGCATGAGAATGTGTATATTTTATTTAGCTGTAGCATAAGAGTAATATTTGATTTTGATTTTAGGTGAGAAATCTTTCCAAATGCAACGTAGTGATTTTAATAAGCTATACTAAATAATATTTAAGCTATATTAAATGTATAGTCTCTTCCACTAGCAAATGATAATCAGAAGCAGGACCACATTTAAGAGGAATGATTTTTGGAGGGCTAAGGAATAGCAGGCCCAGAAGAACACAGGAATGAAATATCAAAATAGTAGATATGCTATTTTATTACAATGCACAATAGAAGCTAATAGCTTCAAGTTGAATGAACTTGCCCCACATTCTTCAGTGTCTCATATGAGTTTATTTTCTTTTGGCAGAAGTATATTTTAACTTGCATGATCATTTCAAAAATGTCTAGCATATGTTGCCAATCTGCATCAAACGGGTGTATTAGTTTGCAAGGGGCTGCATTTGTACTTACAGATGAATATGATTCAAAACTGCATCACAAATACAAGGTTACCATACATAATTAATCTAATTTCAAAATACTGTATTTTCTGCAATAATACAAATAAAATAATAGGTAACTCATAGAAAGAAGTGGAAATTGCACAATGTTCATCATGGCATTTACATTGTGTGTATGTTATGCATGATTGGGGGAATTTAATAACAGTGACGTCAAAATTAATTAAAAAACTTTCGAATTGCATATATGGTCTCCATTTGTCATGCCATGTTAATTATAAGTGACAGTGTAGTATGGAGTTTAAATGTCAAAATGTTGTGTTCATGATTTTCAAAGAAGTAGTGTTGCATTTCTGAAATGTTATGAGTGTAGCTGGCATTGGTGGTACAAAACATATTTTTAATATAATCCCTTCCCTCACTAACGAATAAAAATGTAGCATAGCCTAGATCAGAAGAATTCTTTCTTCATTACCTTTTCAGTATATGATCCAGTACATTTTTTAATTGCACAGAAACCTGAGACCCAAAACTGTTGTTATAAATACTGAATACTTAAATTGTTGTTGTTGTTGTTCTTCTTCTTGTTCTTCTTCTTCTTCTTGTTCTTCTTCTCCTTCTCCTTCCTCTCCTTCCTTCTCCTCTCTTCCCTCTTCCTTCTCCTCCTCCTTCTTCTTCTTCATCTTCTTCTTCTCCTTCTCTTTCCTCTCCTTCCCTCTTTCTTCTCTCTTCTTTTGCTCCTCTTTCTTCTCCTTTTTGTCTTTAATTCTTCTTTAAGAAAACACACTCTCTGTTTGAATCAAACACTTTTCACTTAATACTGTAAATATGTCATTTTTGCTGCTTCATTGCTAATGTGTAAATTGCTCTTGTGTTAACTATTTACATTAGTGTGCCGACAAATTCTGGCTTATTTACTCTGCCAGTTAGTTATATGTAATTCTTAAGAAAATATAGTGTATTGAACCTAGATTATTTTATGTTAACCTACAAAAACTGGTTTAGCATTCATCAGTATGATGAATTTAAATCAAAACTTAATTTGCACTTGTTTCCTTCACCAGTAAAATGTTAAAACTCAAATCTTCTTCATGTTTTCAGTGACACAAATACAGAACTTGTGGCATTAGATTACTCTTAGCTAAGTGTTGTATTTTTTTAAAATTATTTTCTCTCAAATGCCCCTCAGGAGCCAGTAAGAAATGGCGGTTTCCTGCAAGAGGAAGAGCCTCCACCTGTTCCTCAGACAACAGCACCTCCTCGTCGATTTGTGCGAGATGGCTCGAGTAGGTTGTCAATGCAGTTCCTCCAGGGTGGAGATGGGCTTCGATGGGCAGACGCTGCAGAAAGAGCACAATCCAAGTCTCTACCAAGGGATCATCGCAGGAAGGAGCCCTTAGGACAGGCCACAGCACCCCAGCCACTATTACCATCAAATAATACTAATAGTAGTAGTAATAATAACCATCAGCATCATCAGGATTCTGATCTTGATGATGAAATTGATAAGTAAGTAAACAAGCTATTTAGTGATTCTGATCAATATGTTTTAAAGTGTCTAACTTTTCGTTCATAAGGTAAAAGAGTACCTAAGTGGTAGAAAAATTGCAATCTCTTGTGAGCTCCATCTCTAGGGTACAAGAAGCATTTTAGCTTAGTTAGGTTTGCTGTACAACAGATTTTTGAATTTACCATACTACGAGGGCTGTTCAATAAAGATTGATTACAATTTTTTTTTGACAACATACCTGTACTCATCCTCATAATTTTTATGGCACTTCTCAAAATAGTCTCCCCTGAATGCGATGCACATGTCCCAGCGTTTCTGCCAGTCTTCAAAGACATGCTGGAAACCATTTTTTTATAGATCCTCAAAATCGCCTCTGCAGCCTTCACCACTGCTTCTGATGATGGATAATGCCTCCCATGAAGGCGTTTCTTCAAGTTAGGGAATAGCAAAAAGTCACATGGGGCTAAATCCGGACTATAGGGAGGGTGAGGGATGCACTTCATGTTGATTTTTGCAAGATATACAGCAACAACATTGACAATATGCAGCTGTGCATTATTGTGGTGTAGCATCCAGCCTGCTTCACGTAAATGTGGTCTTTTGCGCCTGATATGCACTTGCAATGTTTTCATGACATTCCTGTAGTATTGTCCAGTTACTGATGTGTGTGCAGGTATTCCATGAATATCAAAGAATGAGATGACCATAACTTTCCCAGCAGAAGCAACCACTTTTGCTTTTTGGGGGGTTGGTGATGGAGATTTCCACATTGAGCTTTGCTGTTTGCATCAAAATGATGTAGCCAAGTTTCATCAGCAGTGATTACATTTGAAAGAAACTCCAGATCTTCCTCTGACATCAACTTTAACTGCATGTTACCTCCACTGCAGCGGTAGGTGATACTGAACTTGCCTGGTTCTCACAGGCGGGAACCAGGAGTACCAACAATGAAACTACTACGGCGTGTTTGTTTCACATTAAGCTAATAGAATGTAATAAGATTGAATTTTAGTGCGAAAAATTATGACCGTAAAAAAATTATGATCATTCTTTATTGAACAGTCCTGGTAGAAAATTCCCTTAAAAGTACAAGTTATAGAATTTGTTTCTTTTTACGTAGAACTTGTTTTGTGCTTTAAAATAGATTTGCATACCATATTTAAAAAGAAGCAAAATATGAAAATATTGTACTCTAAATTAAGGTTAGTGTATGGGAGCAAGAATTTTCATCAGTGTTTGGTATGAATGTGTGTCTTAAAAATTAGTTTCAGTACATTTTGGAAACAATTTACTTTTTCAAAAAATGTTATCATATTTTGCTTTTAAAACATAGAATATTTCTCTTAAAAAGAGTAGATATTTTATTTTGATATATCTATTAATCTAATTGATTTTATATAAGGTTTTAATTTTTAGCTATATGTGTGGATCAAAGTGTTGTATGTCTTAAAGGAAAACTGCATTTTTCTTCCACCTATTCCACATTATTTGCTGGGCTCTTGAGAAATGTAAAAGGTAAAGCTGGACTGCGCAGTTGCTCCCTACAGCATATCAGTATTAGTTTCTTCAATTTCCTTTCATTTTTAATTTAAAAGTACCACATTTATAATACCTAAAGTTTTGTTCTTTTTCTTTCTTTTCTTTCTTCTGGCAGTAATAGCTCATATCTGTTAAACCAGAAGCAAATGAATTCTGTGTTTTACTCAAGAATTTTTAAATTTTACTTAATTTTTCATTCTACTCAGAAGTTTTCATCAAAATTATTGAAGCGTTTGGGTTCTTACTATTTAGGTCAGATATGTCATAAGATAACTAAAGCTAATAATATTGAAATATTAACAAACAAATAGTTTTATGATCCATTAAGCTACCAAATGCATTATGATACAATTAAGCTTCAATATGTAACGTGATTAATCATTTCTGTTTTACAAAATAATGTTAACAGAAGATACAATTGTTGGCTTAAAAACGTTAAGCTTCTTGCACTATATAATATTCAGGATGGGGAAAAAGTATATAAAAACATATTGGGATTAATGAATTTATTTGGAAATTATTTCATTCAGCTTCAATTGCAAATTATTTTTTAAAAGCTTAATAATTGGTAAAATTATAATTCCTTCACAAGGCTTAAGGAAATCGTTGACATTTTTAAAAAAAAGTTTCTTGACATCTTGGCTAATATTTCTTCTGATCCATTATTGACTATGTTCAAACTCTAAACTTGCACAGCTATTGTGGTACATTTGTTCTTAAATCTGAAGGCTAGCCAGAATAAACACAGCAATAAACAAGGGCATGGAATATCCAGGACTCCACTAATAATTGTGATGATTTTGATGGTGAGTTCAGCTTTGGACCAATAGAAACATGTAATTTGTCTTCCTAAGCAAATTGTGGCGTTTTAGTTCCATGATAGTAGGGCATCCTCAAGTTTGGTTGAAGAATCTATAGTTGAAGCTAAACAAGCTTTGATATGTGTATTTGGAGGAATTTAGTAACAGTGACGTCAAAATTAATCGTAAAAGTATTTGTAGTTGGTTTATTGACACTCGTCACTTAGTTTTCTTATATTATTGAGGGACTAGTTTCAAAGACTATTTCAATAGCCTTTGAAACTAGTCCCTCAATAATATAAGAAAACTAAATGACAAGTGTCAATAAACCAACTACAAATAGTTTTACGATTAAGCTTTGATATATCTATAAAGAGTTTTGTTACTTTGAGTAAGTTGTCATGATTGGATGGTGTTAGTTAGTGGAATTGAACAAATTATTCAATTTTGAGAGTAGTTTATCTTTTGGAATGCCCCAGAAGTAAGGCCTGAACATCAAAGGAGAATTGTGTATTGTCTACTGAAATTATGTTTATTACCCTTTCTATTAGTTCAGATGTGTGGTTTTAAATCTGGAAAGTAAAAGGTATACTATAGCTGAAATTCATCCTTGGAAATCGAAATAGTCGTCTCTACAATTTTCTTTTTCCTGTAGAATTGTATTCTTGAAGTCCTGGAGTCCTTTCTGGAAAGGTCATTAGATGCTGCCCCCAGCACTAATCAACCATCATGCTTATGTGCCAATGTCCCTGAACCCATTCTTCCACATCATTCAGATCCTGATGAAATCTTTCATCTTGCTCTGTACTTACTGCTCCTAAATTCAGAGGGTAGCGGTTGACATGTGATTGTAGAAAATTTAACTTCAGACTCATGATACAACTGAGAAGTTATGCAATATGTTTCTTACAATTTCTTTGTACTTACAATTTCTTCAGAACTCTTTTGAATTAGTTCCATGCATCTGACTTATTTTAGTCATTGTGTCTATGAAATTACTGTCCATCATCAGCTTCTGAATCTGTGATCCATTCAGTTTTCCTTCTTTGATTTTAGCATGAAGAACATTTAAAGGTATTGTCAAGAAAGTGTAACTCCAGGTGCCAACATGTTCTTTATTTGTAGTGTTGAATCAAGCAGTTATCTTTCCTTTGGTGGAGTATAATTTCTTTACCAGATTGTTCAATTCAGACTGCATTAATTTGTCTGTTGGTTGGTTTGTTGGCTCAAATCATACAAAATTAGCAGTCATTATAATGGCTCTTCTGTTCAAACCATTGCGTGAGTCTTGCAAACGGCATTGCCTTTCATTTTCTGGCACACCTGTAATGAGGTTGCCTGACACAAGTGTTGCATGCAATAGGAGCAAATATTTTATCTTGATCTCCAACTTTCAAATTGAAAGTAAGACAAATTTAACTTCTTCAGAAAGAAGTCTATTTGACGTACCTTGGTATCAGAGATGTAACTTCAACATGTGGAGACTACAACACTATTTCTTTGCACAGTTGATATATTAGTCATGATGTTCTTAAAACAATAACAACACAAATTTTATGAATAAACAAACATATGTGGTTTTTGCTTTCATAATAATGTACACATGAATGCATATAGAAGATTAACTTTTTGGACCATAATGTTTAGTACAATTGATACATGTGTTTCAATACTTCTGTTCATATAAGTGACCAGATTTACACTCTCAGGGTGTTATTATAAATAAAGTGAGTTTGTATTCACTTCTGTATCCATTGACAAACATTCTGATGGCAAACTGTGTTGATTGTGCAGCAATATATAGACTTTATATAAGTGGCTGTTTGTACAGGAGCGTGGAGTATGTGGTGCTGCATAACGATAGTGGACCACTGGGTATTCATGTTGTGCCTGATTATGACCGCCTGGGGAAAGACCGGGGCCTTCTTGTCCAGGGGATAGAGCCTGGAGGACGCATTGATAGAGATGGTCGTCTTGCGGTATATGACCGCATCATTGAAATCAATGGTCAGAACTTGCTCAATATGTCTTTCCAAAGGTAAGGAAAACCTGTGTTACTTGAAAAATAAATGTAACTATTTATTCATTTTTCTGCCAAGTTCTGCTAGAAATCAGATTTTGGAGCATTTATTTTTTTCATGACTTGCCTATAGGTTCAAACAGTTAAGGTGCTCTTCAAAGTAATTGTTTAGTATTGAACAGTTTAGTAATGAACAATTATTTTAGTATTACTAAATGAAAAGAGAAAATAAAAGAATATATGACTCAGTAAGTTTCTTCCCTCTCTTCCCCATTCTTTAATAAAAATTATAAATTAAACAAAAGGGATTCAATTTTAAAACCCAGATATAATAGATATCAAAAGAGTAAATGAAGTAAAATTATACATAGCAATTTCATTTCCATCAACATTATTCTTGTGGCATATCAATAAGGGCATGTTTATTTCTTTGTTGCAGAGTACAAGAGATCTTTAAGGATTCTTTGCGATGTCCAGAATTAAGATTACGGGTTATCAAACATAAGAGCAATAACATGGACCATGGTTTCAAAAAACCTCCTCCACCAGTATTTCCTAGATCGATCAGCAAAGGACTAGATGAAAAAGATTCTGTAGCCATGGTAGAAGGTGAAGAACGAGGTAAGTGCTTATCTTTATTGCCTCTTTTTGTTAATTTGTAGTTCATCCAAGAATGGCACCTGAAGAATAAAAGAAAGAGACATTGTCATTAAAAAGCTATTCATATTTTAATTTTGTCCAAAAATACATTTAAATGTCTTGAGCTATTGGGAACTACTTCCAGTAGAAAATACTTAATGCACAATGGCTGTGGAGCCTGCATACACATGTCTTTAAGTACATTCAATATGCAGACAACTTTCCATTTTTATACATACTTTCTTTGTATTAAAAAGTATATTTTAAACTTTTGCCTCCCTCTTTTGTTTTTGATTAAATGCAGCTTTTGCCTAAAAAGAAGAATAAAGAGTGGGTTTGAGCTGCAGGCTATTTGCACATAGACTTATTTAGGAATTTTGGTTCTTTTTGGTGTATTCATGGATCCACATCCTTTCTTTCTGACTTGTGATAACTTAGAGATAACTTAGAGATAGATTAAATGCAAACTTCAGAAAAAATGTTGACTTCATTGAAATTTACAGTTTGTGTCAAAATACATAATGGTTCTGTAATATTAGTTAATTTATAGTTGCATTCCTAAGCTTTTCCAAGTAGAATTGTGAATTGTGTTTAAGAATATGCAATTCTTTTTCTGTATGGCTTATTTTGACCAAGATAACTTGTGATACAAATAATTATTTTGTTCATTAATTATTTAACCTATTGAATTCCTATTGCATAATTTCAGATTATTTCTATTGAAAACATTTATTGTGAATAATATTGTGTGTCTGTAATAATCCAATTTTATATTAAAAAATGGATAAGAATTGTGATATGGTAATGAATAGGGAAAATTGAATTAGTGTTATCAGACTTTTTTTTTTTTTTGCAATTTATTTACTGAGAAATAGGGCCTTTCTACTGGTGTAAAATATCTAAAACGGAAATGTTATAGATAAAGTAGAATAGTTGTGATTACTGAATTTATTTAGATGCCTAAGGATTGCAAATGCTGTTTCCTTCATTCTCATTGAATTTTTCTTTAGTATTTTGGGTTTCTGGATGATTACAAATAATTATTTCATATGGTAAACCTTTCTTATTCTCATTTACATTGTGTTACAGTTGTTCAACAGTAGTTAAAAGATTGTATTTTAATTAGTTAGAATTCCTTCCTTGCAGCCGAAAGTGTGCGAACAAAGATAGCAACAGTATCACCAACAAAAAAGGTATCTCCTACAGCAGTTCCACCACGCAATGTAGCTGCAAGTCTACAAACAGCAAACACAAGAAAAATAGGTCGCAAGATAGAATTGGAGCTCACCAAGGGACCACAGGGATTGGGCTTCAGCATTACAACAAGAGACAATCCTGCTGGTGGCAATTGTCCCATTTATATAAAAAACATTCTTCCCAAGGTATGCATGTCCAAGTTTCAGATAGTCCCTAGAATTTACTGCTAAATGTTTTAGTCCCTAAAGAATTGTATTACAAATTTGAAAATGTTTTAGGAGCTAATTGTATATTGTTTTATAACCATAGAGTTCAGGTAAAAATTGCCTAAACCTGTTTTCTATGTTTGTGGAATTATTAGAAATTAAAAGTATGGAAGAGCAAAGTGAGTTTGGAAGGGAAGGTCACGTGTTGACAATGTATTTATCCTAAAACAAATATTATAAAAGAGAATGTAATTTAATTTGGTGATTCATTTTCCCTTTGTGGACTTTGAAAAGGCCTTCGACCAAGAAGAAATGAATAAACTATGGTGCATATTAAAAACAAAAGTCAGCCAGTACGTCTGATTAAAATTATACAAAGTTTATATGTAGACAATAAAATGGGTATTGACATAGGACAAAGATCATTAAATATATTATTGTTTGCTAATGATATACTTTTAATTTTCAATAGTAAGGATACACTGCAAAAACAATATATGAATAATACAATTTTTAAAGTATATAATATGAAAATGTCCAATTAAAAAGACAAGGTAATGGCATTCCATGATAAATATCCAATAAGAAAACAAAAATTTTAATTGAGAATAATATCATTGTACAAGTATCAGTTTAAGTACTTTGGATGTGATTTAAGTTATGAAGTAGATTAAGATATAAATCAGAAAATTAGTAAGTTTCAAGCTATAAAATGCACAGTTAAAAGAACTTTAAAAACTAAAAACAGAAGAGATAATTTAAGTTTTATTCTGTCATTGTGCTTATTGTTCTGCTATAAGGAGAGACATGGACTTTAAGAAGCAAGGATTTAAATAGTATACAAGCAGCAGAATTTGGCTTCCTATGATCTATCAAATGATGTACAAGAGAAAATCAACTTTGAAAAGAAGACATTAGTAATAAATAAAACATGAATTCTGTTTTAACAAAATTTATGAGATATAGAGGAAATTGGCTTCAACAGATAGAGATTTTCAAATTTTCCCTTCATTGTTTCAAACTTTTAACCACAAAATCAAATATTGTTTTATTGAGTACTTCAAGGATGAAAACATTATATGAATAATTTTGAAAGAATTTACCATTATTGGCTCAATCATTTGATTTTTTAATAAAAGTTGTTAGTTAATTTCTATAAGTTTCAATTACTTCCTTATTCAAGTAAAAGTTAGTCACAGTGTATGGCTTTCCTTATACTAAATGATAATAGGTTTCTGCCAAACTCACAAACAAATTAATTTTCTTTTGTCATTTTGCTTTTATTGTGTTTCATACATGATTTTTTGATATGTAAATGGTGAAATAAATTCCTATATTAAATCTGTGCTAAATAGGTAGAAGGATGAAGCAAGAATTTGTTAACTTTAAAGAGAGTCGATTAAAGACACTAGACAACACTTACTTTTAAATTTTTCCGGAACATGTTTCAGAGGCTTTGCCTCTATCATCGGCCGGCTCTCGACTAGAGCCGGCCGATGATAGAGGCAAAGCCTCTGAAACATGTTCCGGAAAAATTTAACCGCTTCGCCGATGGCCATTTAAACGCTTCAGTGGCCGGAAACGGATACCCAATAAACAGAACAGGACATTTAAATTGTTAAATGCTGTAAAAATGCATCATAAATACAATTCCGTATCTTCCGTATTTATTAAGTTATTTAAACGAAACAAAAACTGGTTTAAAGCTCATTAAAGGCAGTATAAATATACAGTAACAATAAAGTAGAGACTACATTAATAAATTGTTGAAATTTCACTACTTTGTTTCGCTGTAGCAAAAGCCATTCTTTGTGCCGAACGCACCTAATATGTGAATCATTTTGTTTTGTGTATACGAGCCATAGTATGTATGTATAGCTACGCAAGCGTCTTCTCAGGTTCAAGTTTAGTTTATTTATGCTATGCCAAGCGATAATATGACGAGAATATGTTGCGTCACACACTCACACACTGGCATGAAAACTCTGTCAGCATCTGTTATTACAGTGTTTCTCAACCAAGGTTTCTAGTAGCCTTATGCAGCAGTTTTCGCTCTGTATTTCAGCTATTTATACTCTCTCTGTGTTCAGAGAGATTTCTTGTAGCTATCAAGAACTAAATGAACGGCACATTTGAAATTGTTAAATTTCAATGTTAACCATGGCTTATCCCGGTAATGTAGCAAATAAATTAGCTTGGGTATGATGTGTACAGGCTTCTGATATTACTGTAGAAAATCTGGAAGATTTGTTGTACGATTATGAAGGAGATCTTTAGGACATACGTAGCAGTGACGTGTACTGGTCTACAGCTGGCATGTTAGCTACTCCATTGTTTGGGGAAATGGCGGGTCAAATATGGGTGATACGGATCAGCTATTACCAGCTATCCCTCTTTACGGAAAACAGTTAAATGGTAAAAAAAAAGTATTTTTATACCTGGATGTAACTATGCACAGTTGTTTAGTAATTATCAGAGCTGTAAAAGACATTCATCTACCTGTACTTGCGCGTATAAAGAGCTCGTAACCTAATTGAGCATTATAATACTCAGAGGCCTCTTTATACTAGGGGGTAGCAAAATTCACCACATCATCCCTCATACTTGAGAGAAAACACTTTCCTAAAAGTATACCACCCACACCCAAAAACTTGTAACCATTTCGAAAATGTGTAGTGTGTTGCGAAAAAGAAGTTCGCAAGGAAACCAATATTATTTGGTGTGAATCTGCAGATGTGCCCTTGGGTGCTTATCCAGGTTTGGAGGTGTACAATTCAAAAAGAAACCTTTAAGGATACGTTTACATTCCTTATAGAACTAATTTAAATTGATTGTAAAACAGCAAGATTAAAATAATTGGCGTTAACTGAGCATTAAATGCATGTATGCGCAGGACGTCTATACACGTCCATATCGGTTTGGGGCACTTTAACTTGGACGTCATATGACGTCCATATCGGTGAAAGGGTTAAAAGTAAGTGTTGTCTAGTGTCTTTAATCGACTCTCTTTAAAGTTAATTTATCATAACAACACTGTTTTCAACACTTCCAAGAAAGGAATTGCAAGAATTTGTTGTTTAGGAAAGGGCTCAAATGACCCAGGTGTTGATGGGTCCTTAAAACCCATGCACTCGCTCACTTGTTTAGGCAAAAACCTCGAGTTAGGTGTATGGGGACTGAATTATTATTCAGTGGCAAGCAACATGGTAGGATTGTCAGGATTTAAGAATATATGTTGTTTTCCAGGATGGATTTTATAATTGTAATCTTGTTTTGTATTTTCAGTTAATGATATAAAAGTAAAGATGAGAAATAAATTACAAATTACTTATTAAATTATAGATGAGTCGTATTTTAATTCGATACAAATTACTTGTTTGGGAAAGTAATGAAAATAAAGCTCATATGAATACATGTGATAATAATATTTGGCACTTAGTGACCTTCATTGAGAAATCTTGAATGCAACTACTAGTGATCTTAAAGTGATCTGAGAACCAGTAATTAAGAGAATCAAATTGCACTAATGTAGTATATGCTCATTTACAATGAAATAGGCATAGCTTCAGATTAAAGTAGGCATTGTTAACAAAAGGAAAACTGGAAACTTTATGTTTAAAGGTTTCATCGGTAGTGGATGGAATTATGTTGTGTGAAATTTCTATTTGAAAATGTGCATAAATTGGTCAGGAAGAATTAAATGTCTATTTTGAAGTTGTGGAATTCATTTAAAGATTATACTATTTTAGAGTATGAGCTAACTCATAGTTATATTAAAACTTGTTTACAAACATAGTAGCTCTCAACAGATTAGATGAAGTAAGTGAACAAATTTTATTCATACCTTTCAAAGCTTTTATTATTTACTGTATTATTGAACTCATTAGGGTGCAGCTGTGGAAGATGGCAGACTAAGACCTGGTGACAGATTATTGGAGGTAAATGGTGTAGAAATGACAGGCAAGACACAAGCAGAGGCTGTGACAGTGTTGCGTAATGCTCCACCTGGAAGCAAAGTGAGAATTGTTGTATCTCGACAAGAGGATGTGGCATCCAGTCCTAGGTTACCAAGGCAAATGGTATGTAATATATAATGTTAAGTGTGCATATAAGCATGTAAACACTTAAAACATGTTTCAAGTTCAATAATGAATAGATATTGCTTTTTGCTTGTATATCCTAACCTATGTGCTTATTTTCAGCAAAATTCAATGGGCTTGTGTGCTTTTGTTTGCTGAAATTTGTGTTGTAATTCTGAGCTTAAGAATGAGCAGTTTCATCATTAACTGTGTGTAATACACACAGTAGAAATTATGTACCACTATGATTATGACACTACAATGTAGTGTCATTCTAAAGAAAAATTATGTTTCAGGTATTTTATAAATTCTGTGTGTTCAAAATCTAATAGTTGCACATACTTATGCTCAGAATACCATATTTTGAAGTACAAAATAAATTAAAATCACTAACACATGTAACTTCCTCTGTAGTTTGGTGGTTAGCTAGTTAGCATGCTAACCTCCAATACCAGAGGTCCCAGGTTTGATTATTGGCTGGAGGAAATATTTTTCTCCAGCCAAGATTATTCCCTATCCTTCCTGGAGTTGTATGAATAAAGGGAGCATGCATCTTTTTTATTCTTAACAGAAGTCCAAAAGTAACATAAAGAATCCTAATGATTAAAACAAGGAGTAAATAGGTGAGCACCATGCCACTGAGCAGTTGTTTGAAAGGCAAAACTGCCAGTTTTGATATATCTTAAAAGCAGTATAAGTGGAATGATAAAATTAAAATCTATTTGACATGTGAAACATATCAAATTTTAAAGTCCACAGTGACATGACACTTTTAAGAACTTAAAAGTGTATATTCAGATAACATAGCTATCTGTCAAGTTAATGTGATTATAGAATATGCAGGGAGATCTGGTGAAACAGCATTTTAAAAAACAGCAGGGCATTCATCGTCATATAATAAATATGGCATAAATAGAGAGCTTCATATAAGTGGTACATAATAAGTATAATCTTGACCCACTGATGAAGATTGCTGATGTATTAAGTACCTGTTGATTATAGTTAGTTACTTTTGCAGTCAATGTTGTGAAAAAGCCTGCAGAAACGCTGCATTTGAAAACGGTCCAGCAGCTACAAAGGTAGATAACATGCTTTTGTTGAATGAGAAAGGATCAAGTTTGAATGAATTCATTGCATTTTGTATTCACAGTCTCTTTCTGCCAGGTGAAAGCAGAAGATTGGACTTCTATGTATACCAATAAAGTGCAGTCAACATTCTTGCTATTTTTGAACCTTTAAACTAAGTTAAGTGAAATTAAAGTTCTTTAAGCACATTTCTTAATATAATAAAGCATATCCTTTTCATATGTTGGTCTTGAACTAAATAATGTAACCCACACAGCATTTTGATTACTAGATTCATTAACTGAAAGAAATTTGGAAACCACAATAGAGAAATATACACAAACACAATGAAAAATCATATCAATAGAGAAAATTATATTAATAAATGATGGAACAAGAAGCACACTAAAAAAGTTCACTAAATGGACTAATTAAATTCAAGTAATTTATGGAAATAAATTGTTCTTTCACACTAGCCATATATAGACCAAGGTTTCGGATAGATAGAGTCAAACTGAAAAATTCAATGCCCTAACATGATTTGAACCACGGATCTCCTGGTTTACATCCTGTCGCTCTTACCCATTGAGTCCCTGGGACTCAAGTACTTACAATAGTAAGTCGCCACAAACGGTGTATCTTGAATATGAGAGCCCCTAGTGGTTTACTGGGAAAACAGACAAGCCAAATGGATAACTTAAAATCATAACGGCATGTTGGTCATGGTAGCTCAATGGGTAAGAGCGACTGTGCATAACCGGGAGATCTGTGGTTCAAACCTGCCTATGGCATTGAATTTTTCAGCTTGACGCTATCCAAGTTCAAGTAAGTTAATAATTAAAACTTGAAAATGAGCTATGAAGTTCAAAGTAGTCATTGGACAGCTGTACAACAGATTTCTCTTGATCTACAATCACATTTAGCTACTAAGCAGATGAAGATGATAATAGTTTTCAAGAACTGTTCTATAGGTTTATAATTGTCAAATCATAACTTTGAAATTGATATTTGTGTTCCACATTATCATATTGCAGCAAAATATGCAGTGAATGTATTTATTAATTTTCCATAGTTATAGTATATTTATTCATTGTTCCTTGTGCCTCAAGAAAGTTATGAAATCAGTTATAGTACTGATTTGTGTAGGATATACAAAAATGTGAAGGTTAATTTCTAGATCAGGCAGCCTCAACTCACGAAATATGGGCAGTGGGTTTGGTCAGCATAGTCTCCTAGCAAGCAGGCATCATGTTACAGGTGTTATTGAGTGCAGCAGCAGACATGTGTAACTAGTGTGCAGTGCCAGCTTGTTGAGTATAGGAATGGCAAAATTCTCCAAATATGACTAGCTTATCTAATCCTCACCTATCATCCTCATGTACTTTTCCCTCCATTTGAGAAGAACAATATGTGAAAATTTGAAAGTAATTTTAAACACAAACATCACTCAACTGCTGATGATGACGACAAACCATTCTCCTAAACATGTCCAAGTAAGGATATTATGAGTGATGTTTGTGTTTGAATTGCCGACTCATTACTTTCAAATGTTAAATACATCAGTGTTTCTAACCTTTTGCTTCATAATAATAAGAACAATATGTGTTTATAGACATATGTGGTGCAGCAAAATGTTTAATACCTTGTAAGATTGTTCAAACAATTATAAACAATTATAATTTGTAACTTACAAAGAAACTACACTACTCATAGCAGTGAATATGATAGCTATAAAGGAGTAAAGCATATGTTCAAAGCTCAAAGACACTATCACTACTGCGAATGATCCAGTTCTTAACATGAGTGAATCATTGGACATCTTAGCCTTAAAATACTACTTGAAATTGGTAGAACGATTTAGAACCACTTAAAGATGGTAAATTTGCTAAAATTTCTCTACCTATGATGGCTGATGAAGTTTGCCCTGAATGTGAAGGTATCACTTTATCTTCCTCTACTGTTATGTGGAATATTGCAGATCATACCAACAGTGTTGAAGAGCAGTTAGTGCAGAAATTTAAGGTGTTTATTTGTTACACTCTGGCATTTGATGATAACCAAGATACTTGCAGTAGAACATAATTAGTACTTTTTGTGAAACGTGTGGATATAAATCTTTAGAACATGCAAGAAATGTTGGATTTGGTATCAGTGATGGGTACAACAGCCGGTGCAGACATTTTTGGATGTGCTAAGGAAACTTTAAATCGGGTTCAATCTCCATGAAATAAACTTATATCTATTGCTACAGCTAGAGCTCCTGCTATGATTGGTGGCAGAATTTGCTTCACAGATAATCAACCATGTTAAATCTATGAAACTCAAGCTTTCTGCCTTATTACACACTCCATGACCTTCATCGGGAACTAAAAGGGAGTGTTAAAACATACTGTATATATACCATAAAGAGGATAGGCAAAGCAATTTAGGTTCTAGCCAAAGAGCATGGAGAGCCCGTGATAAGTTGATTGAAGTATTTGTCGAAGCGGTCAAGAACTTTGGTGTCATAAACTTCATTCTGTGTATATTTTCAATACTGTACTGGTCAAAGCCTATTTTTCTGGTTGCAGGAGCCTGGTGCTAGCATCAGCAGAAAATTAAATTACATCCATCAAATTTTAATAGAGAATTTGGACACAAACAGAGTATGGCTTGGGCAGCAGCCATCAAATACATGATCTTGGACAACACTGACCCACCCCACTGCATGAAATCGGCCCAATTACTCCATGTTCATTGGCTAGGACCTAACTAGGTCCACCTATCTTCGTGTTGGTATACACCAGCATGTTTTTCCTACTCATTAGTTTCTGATGCAGGCCATGGAGTATGATATGGCAAAAAACTCAAGTTTCATAGATTCACCATTGCTGATTACCCATGAAGTAGTTATTACTAACATTTGCTATGAAAGTTTCAAGTCTTACAAAGGATCTTGGTGTTAATCAAAACAGGAAATCTATTTATCAAAATGAATGTGATAAATGTGACTTTGTGGGTTCGTGAAATAATAAAACGAGGTTACGGAACACAAAAACTACACTTTATTCTCCTCGAAATACACTGTTCAACATTACAAAATTGCTAGAACCTCAAAACTGTTTATTTTCTCTCACTCTACATTCAACTGTCTGTCGCTACCGGTAACGATTGGTTCCGAAGTTTTCCGAATCTCCACCGGCTTCGGCTTCGCGAGTCTACCGCCAGGGCGACAGTATTGTCAAAATTACTAATTTCATTATGCCAAAAGAGCTACATATCGGTCAGTTTAAAGCATTCTTGACTAATGTAATAGGGAATTTGGCAACTTACCTTATTGTGTAGTGAGGTGGTTAAGCCAGATGCTGTTAAGTTACTGTGAGTTAAGGCAGGAGTTGGAAGTATTAACTGTAGTACCGGTATACAAGAGGTAGAGGAGCTCCAAAATGGAATGTTCAATTTTCTCTTTAAGCATCCAGTTGAATGCAGTCCAAATATGTTTATTTCTCTTTGCTTACACAATCAACACTCAATAAATGTTCAAACCTTCTGATATTGCAAATCTTACAGTTGTGCCACCCAGCTTTCTTTTCACCTGTATTGACGTTCTTTTCCACCCACTTTCAGATGCTCAGATGCTTCAGTGCTAAAGGGCGTGACATTGCAGTGAATTGAGTTGGGGCTGCCTGTTGCAGATATTTAATGAGTTAGTGCATACTTTTGATTTCACTTATGCATTATTATTAAATATTATGATTGTACATCACTGTATCTTAACTTCTGAATTTTATAGTGTTTTTACTGTTAAGCACATTAATTAGGAAATTATTGTTTACAGCTTCTATTTAATTGAAAAGCTTTGTGTAAGAAGCTTTAATGGTTTTTAGGGAATTTGCTCTTAACAAATAACTATAGCTTTTGTTTGCCTGGCTGCTTATGTTTTGTTGGTGGTGATAAGAGGTGTATGTTATCAATGGTGTGCAGGTTGCGTCGGAATCAGATCCTAATGCTCAACAGAACAGCAGTGGTGGAGGGAGCTTGAAGGAGGAAAATGGTTCATCGCCCAAGGGGACAACAGCAAATCATCCAATTGAGGTCCTTATACTATACTTTTAACATCATTTATGTATAAAATCATATAAGTTGGAACTAAATCCGTAAGATCAATTAACATTTTAAGGTTTCCCAATCATATCTCCAGTTCTGTTCTTTTCTGTAGAAATATTTTGAGGCAGGAAAGAATCAGTAATTGTTTCTTAATATCAGCAACTGAAAAAACTATTTGTAGTTGGTTTTTAACACTTCCTCACTTACATTTTTGTATTATTGAGGGACTAATTTCAGAAACTGCTGCATTCATTATCAACCTCAAAGGACGTTTTCATGTTAGCATAGGCACAAAATCTGAAATGCTAGTACCAAATTTTCATAATACCAGCAGTGATCATTAATTCGTTTCTCTGAGTCAGACCTTCAAGGTTGAAAATGGACTCAGCAGCTTCTGAAACTAGTCCCTCAATATAAAAATGTTAGCAATGAAGTGTTAAAAATCAACTACAAATAGTTTTTTCAGTCATTTTTGACATCACTGTCACTAAACCATTATTTCAGAGAAACTACCCAAAAAACAGAATGAATGATGTGAACTATAATGAGTAGCAGCTGACAAAATTAGAATGAGAAGTCTTTTATCATACGTATTGATATGGCTTTCTTTAGCACTAGAGATTTCTCTCATAGAAGCGTAAAACTTTGCTCTACATATGTTTGTAGGTTCATAATAAAAAAATAGAGAGCAAGAATGAGTGGCATTGTCATCCACTGCTCAAAGACAGTGATAGCCAAATGTTGTCACTTTTTTATGTTAGCATTGACACAAAACCTTTAATGCTGTTAGCAAATTTTCTGTAATACCAACAGTAATCACTATTTAATTTCTCTGAAAGCCTGATTTATGTATGTATTGGCAGTTTGACTTGCCTTGTAGAGCATGACATTTTCTGTGTATGAATACACATTAGTTTTTAGGTATGACTATCTTTGAAGCTAATTGTGCATATGAAATTTTTAAGTATTAATGTTGGCTGGTCAAGCACTCAGTTATTATAACCTAGATTGGGGACATAAATGACTGAGTAGGAGAAGTATTACATTTGTTACCCTATGATGGTTTGAATTGAGTATACTATTATTTGATGCCAGAACAATACAAACATGGATGGGTAAATGTGTTTAGAAATATAGCTGTAAGAAAATGCATTGGATATTGTTACTTATGAAATCACACATTTGAAATAGGAATTAGAAGGGTTTTATATTCCCTAACTTTTCGATTAGTTAGTTTTGACAGTTGGACTCTTTGAACTTAAGAGTAAGTGCATAAATTTCTTGACAGTGAATGGCATAAAGGAGTTTATTAAGATAGTTTGAAATTATTTTGGCTACACCTGTGCCCAGGTTATCTACTTAGATATACTTTGCAACTTTGAGTAATATTTATGGTGAAAAATTTTGCCTCCACTTGCTTCACCCAAACAAACATGATTTTACTACAAGAAGAATCTTTATTGATACTTACATAAAAACATAAGCATTGATAATAGTAATGCATAACTTTAGCAAACAATAATTGATCAACATATGTACTAATTCTCAGTGAAATTTGCAGTGTGTTAAACTGCAGTTAATAGCAATTTTGGTGTTTCCAAATTTATGCATCTCAGAGTTCTCACTGTAGTTATTTGGTGTTATAAATTTGACTATTTTTATTCACAGAGAATAAGAATAATATGAGACATCACACTGAGCATTACAGTAACATGTAAAGTCTGTGGTTCAAATGTTGTCAGGAACATCCTCCCTGACTGTAGTTTCTTCCAGGTTTCCCTTAGGCCTCATACTGGCAAATGATGTAGAGGTACTCTAACACTTGGTCTGGAATGTTTTCTTCCAAATTTCCCTTTCAAATTATCATTTAATTTTGTGTATCATCAGTGTCTGCATCTGTGATACCATGTAAAGTGCATTCCTTATCTTGCCAGGCAATAGTACACAGGGAGACTTCCTGTTCTAAAACTCCTGCATTGCTTACTAAATGAGGATAGTAACATGCACTAAATGGGTATTAAACCTAAGTTGCATTGAAAGTGGTATCCATCTGCATTGAGACATTGTTAGCATTCCTCATCATCACAATTTTGTAATTCTTGAACTGTGGTTATTCTATAGGGATTCATTTTCAAAAGTTTAGCAGCTGTGAGAACTGATGTGTTTGAAGTGCCCACTTGCTGTTTAATGTGCATTACAGCATTTCCTTTTTATTTCTTGGGCTTAGCATTTAGTGACCCCATTGTCCTGAACTTATTAAGCACACATGATGGTTTCTCTATGTGGAACTGGAATACCAGGAAATTTCTCTGCTGAAACATGTCTGTCTACATGATTTGATTTTCACATATGCATCGTGCATAAAAATTGTGTATTCAAGTGAGAATTTTTCAGTAGCCATTTCATTGAAGAAATAAGAATAATCTAATGTAATTCACACACCGTAGATATTGTTGTATTAAATAGACTTTCACTTTTAAGGTGCATGTGAACAAACTCTTAAAGCAGCAGCTGAAACAATATAACACCACAGGTATAAATGTAGCCTTGGTCAAACCACTGATCCTAAGGTTGCAGGTTCAAACATGCCCCATATTGATGCTTTTTAAGTATGCTTAACAGCAACAGCCCCATGTTAGTAGATATACTGACATGTTAAAGAACTTCTGCAGGGCAAAATTCTGGCACATGGGTAGTGGTGATGTAATCCTGGTAATTGACAGCTTTGTTAACAAAGAATATATTTATTTTGAACAAGTTATTTACCTCTGCAGAAGAATATTGAGATCATGTAGTGAAAGCAAACTACTTATACATGTAATCTATGTCCCAGCTACAAATGGAAAGCATTATAGTAAGAACTGGCTTTAAACACCATTAAAACAATTAAACTAAAATCATTGCAAAAGAAATAACATCAGATGCAGTTGATCAGTGGAAAGCTGAAGTATAAGTATTTTTAAACAAAGAGCAGTTACGTATTTTTGTGCATTATTCATTTTTAAATACATTTAGGATTTTTAAAGCTCAAAATTGAGTTTTGTCAGAAATACAGCTATATACCTATACACTGTTGGAAAAAAATGCAACATCGTAAGGATTACACAAATAAAAATATTTGTCACTAAGGCTTCACTTATCTTAAGAAATTGGTGTTGATACTTCTTTTCAAATAGAAATTGATTTTGAAAACAAATTGATTTCCATTTGAAAAGAAGTATCAACACCAATTTCTTAAGCTAAGTGAAGCCTTAGTGGCAAATATTTTTATTTGTGTAATATTTATTGCTTCACTGTAGCTAGCTTCATTTTCTACGTCATTAAGGATTGCTTAACTTTAATGAAGAGTTAAGACAAAGTAATTTATTATGATAGCATCATATGATAGCAAATATAATTACATTCACCAATACTATAACTCCTCAATATTCACATACTATGCCCATGTTTCAATGAACACAGTCATGAAGAGTATTGCATTTCTCTTCGTCAGTATATATTAATATTAAGTATCTGAAAATTGTGCCAGCTCAGATCTTTTGAAACTAATCTTAAGAAAAGTAACCTAGACAGGGAACTTTAGATTTAATATATCTTTTTCCCCATAGATACTGTAACAGATACCCTTCTCTTCCCTTCAAGCTTTAAAGATATTTACATCAATAAATGTTTATATCAAAAACTGTCTCATTTAAATGTGAAATGATCTCAGAACAAATGAAGATACTAAAGAGAAATTTCCTTGAAAACAGCTGACATTAAATCCTTTCATGGAAGTGTTGAAAACAGTGTTGTTGTATAAATTAAGTTAATTGGGAGTCGATTAATAACACAAAACAACACTCACTTTTAAATTTTCCCGGAACCGGTTTCTGAGGCCTTCCCTCTATCTTCAGCCGGACATCGACCGGCTGAAGATAGAGGGAAGGCCTCAGAAACCGGTTCCGGGAAAATTTAAAAGTGAGTGTTGTTTTGTGTTATTAATCGACTCCCAATTAACTTAACAGCTGACATTTTTAAGTTCTGAAGGATATAGTTTTGAACATATTATTTACTGTGCATTATGAATAAAGTGTATATTCACATAAAAACAGTATCTGCAAACAAAGCAGTTGAAAAATATCTTAACAAGAATGTTGCAATTGCTTGTAACAGTAGTTTGTTCACTATAAAAGATTAGCTGGCTGCTTATGCTTCCCAGAAATTGAAACAATTTTGGTTCAAATGAATATTTAGGATCTTTATGAGCATTGAGGTTTCAAATGAATGTTAAAAGGTTGAACCAATGTCTTTCTGATGTTTCCAGGCTTCACCAGTTCTTTTCATTTCTTCCTCATACCAAACAATGGCTGGCTGCTCAATTTTTAACCTTTGAGAATACCCTAAATATTACCTTGGGTCAAAACTGTTATTTTGTGCAAAAATATACATATATGCACAATATGGTCTCAGTAATGTGACTTTTCTGTCCACAGCCAGCAGAGAAAGCAAATGATGATGGTTTAGTCTTCCCATGGAAACACAGAGAAATCTTAACTTTTGACATTCCTGTACATGACACAGAAAAAGCTGGTCTTGGTGAGTATATTTTATGAACAACTTTTTGTGTGTTGCAATCTCATAACTCTTCTATTTGTTAAACACAATATAATGGTTTGGTGCATAAAACTGCTGATTTTATAATTTCATGAATTTATTATTATAAAATACAGTACTTTAAATTACAATATACAATAACAACTGATACACTGCATATTAAATTCTTAATTACTCATTCATTTACTCACTAATTACTCACCATTTTTGTCAATGATTGCTTGCCAATGTTCAATCAGGAAGTTAAGGCCTCTCCTGCTGTGATTTTGAGTTGAAATTTTTTAGCCACTTGCTAAGAGAAATTTCTTATTAAACATTCGTCCCTGAGCATTGCTAGAGACACTGGAAAAGTTGATTATGAGAAGAGGCTAAGTCCAGGTACATCGATGGTTAGGAAATAGTTTGCAATCAAGTTCAGCCATCACATCTGTGGTGATTCTGGCTGTATGAGGGTATGCATTATCATGATAAGTGATCTTGAATTGAGATTTCCTTGTCGGTCTCCTGGGAAGATGTGAATAATTTGAGAAATTCAGTTTCATATCAGACCATTGAAGCTTAGTAGTAGAGCAGCCCACATAGAGTGTAAAATCTGTGGTTCAAATCCTGTGTATGACATTGAATTTTTAAATTCTAATTCTAACTTCAAATGTTTACCTACAGGTTTGTATTAGAACAATTAACTATCGCTGATTGCCATAATAAATAGAAAACTATGCATAGATCGATTTTTTTTTAAATTTATTTTTTATTAGGGCATATAACCATCCTTTGCATGGGGTGCTGCTTTTTTTTGTGGACTGAGCCATTCTTTCCTCTTCTTTAAGTTCATATACAAGCACCATTTCTCATCATCTGTAACAATGTTCCTAAGGAATACTTTATGCTACACCAGGTCAAATGATAATGGGCCAGCAAAGATAAACATATGGTTATTTCTATGAGTAAGGACTATGATACAATGAAACACAAAATTATGTTAATAAGGTTATTTGCTCATTTTTGTTGGTGTGATTAACACATGTAATGCCCCTGAAAGCAGTATTTACATTCCACCCACTGAATGCAAATGTTGCAATGGTCTGCAAGTGTATCAATTCCAATAAGCAGTCTAAATAGAAAATTTATAAATTTAAGTCTCTTAGTTTTTGTAGTGTATTTCTAACTTTTTTGGTGCATATTTATGCACCTTTTAATAAATTCTGCTGCAAGTTCCCATAGCACAATTTTCACTAAATGTGGTTACATATTTTGAAAATATATCAGTAACCTAGCTTAATTTGCATATTTGCTTAAGAAAACAATTTCAAGAGTATAAAAATTGATGAACAAGAAGCAAAAGGAAAGAGAAAAAAAATTACATATAACAAATTATTATATATATGACAATTTATTAAGTTAAATAGTTGAATAAAGTTCGATGATAATGAATTTCAGGAGTAAGTGTCAAGGGTAAGACATCAGCAAATCACAATAATCCATCTGGTGGTTCAGTAGATCTTGGAATCTTTGTAAAAAGTGTGCTGCATGGTGGTGCTGCATCTAGAGATGGACGACTCCGAACAAATGACCAACTGTTGAATGTGAATGGCATATCATTATTGGCACAGTCAAATTCTGATGCCATGGAAACTTTAAGGTATGTTTTCGAGAAATTCTACCTGAAATTAATAAAAACGTAAAGATTTTCCCTTTTCTGGCCAAGATGAGGTTGTAACAAAGTAGTTGTATCAGAAAGTGTATCTAGAAAGTAAACAGATTAAACTTGCATCCCTCTCTTTTTCTGCCTTTCACTCTCTTTGCTTTCTCTTTTAAAAGAAGCTTTAAGTTGCAGAAAGGTCTATTAGAAAATGATTTGAAAAATTTTGAAATTTAGAAAATTCTAAGTATATTTAGGCAGTGGTTTTGATCATTAACTGCTTAGTATCTTGTATAACTTGAACTTCTAGTCCTGTATCATTCTGATCTAGTACTTGCTTTGAACGTTATCAAACCTGAAAAATATATGTTTTTTCTATATATACACCAAGATTTTTTTTTTTTTTTTTTTATTGATTTGTATTATTATTGACTCTTTTTTAATTCAGTACTATATATTGAGTATTTATTTATACTTTTAATACAATTTCAGAATTTATAAACGTAAAACAAAGAAACATTCTTTTACAACAGCAAAAATGCTTAACCTAAATTTATAATGGAAGTCCCATCAATACAGGTCTTAATTCATGGCATATCATCCCGCAAGTGAGTCAGAGCCTGCCAACTTTACTGCCAGCCTCACACCAATATATGTAAGGCAGAGCTGGGCGATCATCCAGCCGATAAGGAGGAGATGTGGTCAACATCATGCCACCCCCAGCTGATACAAGCCTTTCATACACTTAATCCAGTGCTTTCTGCATACTGAGACCTCCCCCTTGTATGATTAAGAACTCTGTGTATATATGTCAACTGAAGAATTATTTTAGCTATAAGTGTATATATTACAGTGTCATGCAATTATTAAATATTACTGCAATTACAAAGCGAACTATTATTGTCAAAGAATGCACTAATTGATTATTCCAGACGTGCTATGCTTCACACAGAAGGTCCAATACCTGGTGTGATATCCTTGACAGTAGCAAGGAGAGCCTCATCACCAGGACCTTCTAGTCTAACTAATGGACACCAGTCTGGTAGAGAATCAGTGTCCAGCCACCTTACAAGTTCCTCAGGTAATACCACTTTACTAATTTATTATTATTTCTATGTGCTGTCAGTCTCAAAATGTCATTTGAAAATAGTGGGCAGCAAATGTTAACAAAAGTTATGAGTTACACTTTTCAACCACTCTTCTGCATTTCAATGACAGTAATGATACATAAATATTTATGAGTCGATTTAGTGCCCATGGTCTAGGGCTAACATGGTAGTTTCTAGTTCTTGAAGTCGGAGTTCAAACCCGGTAGAGCACAATAGATTCTTTTTGGGCATAAAAATCCTTAGCATGGCTTCCTGCAGAAGCGAAGTAAAACTGATAGTCCTGTTTCATAAATTTACGGCATATAAAAGCAGCTCAAGCCTCTTAACCAGGCCTCCAGCAAAATTATGCTGTCTCTCAGACCTATTATAAAATGGGATACTGAGAACCACAGCAGCTTCTATAAATAAAAACTCACGTTCAGTTTTTGAGTTTGGAGTATATTTGCTTCAGAAACCTTTGTTTCCATCATCAGCTGTACATTGACTGGCACAGTTGTGTTCTTCCCTCTACTCCCTGACAGATGGCATGATGAATTTTGTGTAGATACCTGAAAGTGGGACTTCAAAACACACAATTCTGTGCTTATGTAGATAAAAATTTTATCTCATATGGTGAGTTCTAGTGGGTGGTTTACTTCTTTTAATAGTTTGGTGTTTGTACTTATTTCACACAATACATCATACCATCTGTCAGGGAGGAGACGACAATGTCACTAGTCAATGATGAAAGCAAAGGTTTGTGAAACATGTTCTGTTAAATTACACTATAAGCGAAACAAACGTTTTGTAAAATCAATCCATAATATTCAAATATCTGAACTTGCATTCACTATTAAAAAGCTTGTAAGCTAATTGATAATAATGATGCTTATAATTCTGCTGAAAGAAAAATTCTTAATCTTAGCATCAATTTATTCCAATAATTGTTATTTTTTTGGTATATTAGTTCAGAAACTAATTTAGTAGCAATGACTCATCAGTTCAGAGATAAAGTATTCCTCCTAATTAATTATTTAACACCTCAAGTTAAACACAATTTTAGTTTGCCAACAAACTTCTTGCATTGTAAAATTAAGCCCTCCTTAAGGCTTGCCCTTCTTTGGAATTTAGAGTATATCATCATTCATGGGCAGAAGCATCATATCATCAGACAATAATTGTCCCATATATTAGCTAGATGCACCTTGCAAGTGGTATCCATTACTTCTGATAGTAGGTTGGTGATGAAATTTATAGCTTTAATTGTGGACTCCAATGTTGGGCCTTTGAGGATGTTACATAAGCTAGTCAGAGGCAAAAGTTTTTTTTACAATTTCCACCCCATAGCTGACTATTTCACACCCTCAGAATTAGAGCTGCAAGTGGAACCATTGAGTATCCTAGTTTATGCATACCCTAGAGAAAGTATAGACATAAGATAGATGTGTGAAGTATAGAAATGTGGAACAAACTTAATATAACCTTTTATCCAGCTGCAAATATATATATTAAGGAATGCTCACCATATGAGGCAGTTTACCAAGGAAATAAAATACCGTAGGTGGACCAGACCTATCTGTGCAGGGGAAAGGTCCTAGAGAGACATCTCTGGTCAGTTAGATTTTCGCCAACTAAAAAAAAAATCTATGCTAAAATGGTATAGAGTTTCTTCTTGGAACTACCCCGATGATATTACTTCAAGAAGAAGGCAGTTCAAAGAAGTTAGCATGACTCTTATGTTCTCTAGCTTCTTGCATTTGCATGATATATCAAGGGCCAGGTACTAACAACTCTCCAACGTGAATCAAAGAATAGTATAGTATAATGGAGACCATAAGTGTAGGTGTGAACTTTCTTAGCTTAGATGAGTTTTCATGTTGCTGATGCCTTCAATTACATTCAAAGAATGTATATTGTACTTTTTTTTTTTTTAATGTCCTCTGTTAAATCATATTGGACAATGAATGAAAGGGATGAAATGGTGCTCAAATGAGCCTAGAGTCCATGGAGCTTAGTTACCTGACATTCTGCTTTCAGGATAAGAGAAAATCCAGAGTAAAAACCTTATCCAGATACCCTACCCTTACCGAGATTCGAACTTGGAACCTCTTGAATGCAAGGCAGACGCGCTGCCACCTACGCTACAGAGACGGGTGTATACTGTTTTGATTTTTCCACATTAAATACATTCTGTGGAGACACTTAGCTCAAAGCAGTAAATGTTCTGCAAATGCAGTAGCTACTGCCATTGCTTTTTGATAAGTACATAGCAATTTGAGTTACATCTTTGAGGATTCTAAATGAGCACCTTGGAGCAGTGTGTAATGTTTTCAAAAGATAACTCGTGTAAATGGGCTTGCTACAGTAAACCTTGGGCTTGATATATTTTTTCTTTAATTAGGCACAGAAACATTTGGCTGCACCAGTGGATCAAAACCAGAGAATGACGGTTATACGCCAGATAATTCTGGAACAAGTGAGAATTCAGATAACACAGTTATCTTCCTGCCATATAAAGAAGATGGAGAAAGCTCAAGAGATAGTAGTAATATTAGCAATAAATCTCCAGAAAAAAGTGAGTATGAGCAAAAATTTCTGCAGTTTTTAATTAGTTATCACAAATTTAAATAAGTGCATGTATTAGGTACAAACAAAACCAATACTGAGTTATTAAACAGAATTTTCTTTATAAATTTACAGTTAAACCATAAATTAAATATTTTTCTAGTATTGTCACACATGTTACATCTTTTTATAGTTGCCTAATGTTGTTTTCAATCTTATTACAGGTAATCGTGATATAATTTGTGCAAGGAATCCTGTGATAGATCGCTTAACAGGCCAGATACCTCCAACTCAGGATGTGAACCCTCTTCGTAATGAGAGCTATTATCGAGCTACGCATGACACATGGAACACAACAATGTTGCTCAGTGGAGGGGGAGGATGTCGTGGAGATAAACTAACAAGTCCCACTGTAAACTTGCCCTCAGGAGAAATGGTTTTGATAGAAGAGGAATATATACCACCACACTCCCATCGGTAGGTGGTTTTTAATAACCAGATTAGGCATTCTTTTAGAATGTTAAAAATAGTTTAAGCTTTGTAGTATCCATAGGGAAGACGTTAAATATAACAGTTCCAAAAAATTCAAAATGGCTGACATTGCATCAAACTAAGTACTGTCAACCTCACAATGGGAATTATAGTTTCAAGTCAATCATTTAATTCTATTTTACAAATCTTGCATTGAAACAATACCTCTGGGTAAATCACTTCCCAGTTTAAATGTTATATTGCATTGCGCATAATGTAAAATTCTAATGTAAAAATGATGATTAGAAAGTGTAGAACATTTATGTAAGCATTAAAACAATTCCAGATAAACGTCCATTGGAACCCACTGGCCTTTACACAATCAAGGTTTGCATGATGTGTGTTTGGAGGAATTTAGTAACAGTGACGTCAAAATTAATATAAAAATTATTTGTGGTTGGTTTATTGACACTCGTCACTTACTTTTTCATATATTTATGAGAGACTAGTTTCAAAGGCCCTGGCCTCCATTTTCAATCTCTTAGTTGGAAAGAGATTGAAAATGGAGGCCAGGGCCTTTGAAACTAGTCTCTCATAAATATATGAAAAAGTAAGTGACAAGTGTCAATAAACCAACCACAAATAATTTTTATATTAAGGTTTACATGTTTCAAACTCACCAGTTTACATACTTGCAAGATTATACTTGTGCCACCAACGTAATAGTTGCAATTTATTGCAACTGCGAACATGGGTACTATATATAAGCACAGCTGTTAGTATTAGATTTAAAGGGAGTCGATTAACGACACTTCTCTTCCAAGAAAGGAACAACTGCTAGTGTTCATATCAAATGAACAGATGAAATTCACTAAATATAACCAGAGATCCCCAAAATGAAGGAAATATTATTACAGTTGACTTTGGTAAATTCCAATAGCTTCTGTTCTCTAATGCATTTTCTCCTTTAAAAGATTTTAAAATCTGTATTTCTGAATAATTACTTCCATTGCTCCAAACTAAGTATCAGTATGGCTCAAATACTATTAGATTTATATATAATAAATAATGAGTAGTTGGCATGCTTAATTTAAGATTACTCACTCAGACTAGGCAGATGTTCACCTTTCCTTCCATAAGCACTTTTCGGTCTTACTTTAGACCATCTTCAGTGGGAGCTGCACCAACTACTGTCGAAGGACACAAACTCGACTTTCCAAGAAACCTAAGGCTCCTCCTCCTTGACGATCTCCTGATTTTCAATACCAACATCTGGGACCGGAACATTGGAGCTGGACACAGATGATTGATTGTCACCTGTGGTAACAGATTGCATAGAGAGGCACATTAATTTCAAAGTGACCATTGATTGAGAAAGCTAAGCAGACAGTGATCCCTTGTACATTGAAAATTTTGGCGTATAATTTTAAGCTAGGTTTTGTCCAAACTTATCTTAGATATTACCCTATGAATGTCTCTTTTAATGTATAAGTTTGTTTCTTCTTCCAATATTGTGGCAGTCCATTAAATGTTTATGATTATTATTTTTTGTGAAGAAAAAATCAATGTTCTGCAATTATTCTTTGGAGGTCACCATATCATCCCAAGCTCCAGCCATACCAAACAGTGCTTTAGAATGTCATGAATATCCCTCTTTATTTATTTATTTTCTTTTAGGTTTAATGTCCACTGTTAGGACAATGAATGAAATGGGTGAAATGATGCCCAAATGAGCCCAACGTCCATAGAGCTTAAGAGTTACCTGAAATTTATCTTTCAGTTTAAGGGAAAACCACAGAAATAATCTTATGCAGGTTACTTGCTCTAACTAAGATTCGAACTTGGAATCGCTTGAATGATCCCTTATTAATGTTTAATTAAAACAAATTTTCCAGTAAGATTTTCTACAAAATCTTCCAGTAGTATCACAATTAAAATAATTTAGTTTTCAATACTTATTTTATAATTTATTTATTTATTTGCGTTCATATAGACTTTTCTTAAATGGGCTAATTAGATTTCTAATAGTTTCTGTATCACAAGAAAGTGTGTGGTTTCAATAAGCAGAATAATATACAAGCACTAATAATTCTTTCTGTTACTTGACTACAGCACAGAATCATTATTCTTCACAGAAGAGAGGTGTAGAATAAGGAACTAAACAGCATGCAACCATATCTATAAATAGGCTATCTTGAGGCAAAAACTAAAATTGGTACACCAAATGCCATAGGTAAATGGTTATGATATAAAATAAATAATTTGGGCATTATATCTGAGCAGAATACAAAAATGTACAAGATGTCAGAAGAAAGCTTCCCAACCTTACATAAATAGTTTGGATTGACAAATTATTGGAGAAAGTCAGTATAAAGGTTATTTTCAGATCTACCAGTAAGTTAAAATTTTAATTCGGATTGTCCATAGCTCCTCTCCTATACAAGTGTATTTCAATTTTTCAATTTCAATTTTCAATTTCAATTATCTCATAATATATCATAATATCATAATATGTCATAATATCATAATATATATCATAATATCATTTCAAATATCTCATGCTGCATTTACATTTATACACACCTGGACAAAGGAAAATAGGCTTAAGTGGTGACCAGAATAAAGGGAAAAATCAGTAGTAATTGAGGATGTTCAATTAATTGGCCACAGCATTACATTTAATGAAACTGAAGGACTTGGCAGTATGGCCCATTACCATGCCAGTATTTACCATTAAGCCATTGAGGAGGAAAGAGAAAATATGTCTTTTCAGATCATTAATGACATTGCTGGCAGATACAAATATAAAACCATATAATTCATGTGCCTCAGCTGTAGAAATATGGTGGACATGCAACCATTAGGAGACAAGAGGACAGTACCTCTCACCTACAAATAGGAGAAGTGTTCCAATAAGTGCTACTCTAGCAGTAATTGGCAGAAGTCAGTACTTTGTCTTGAAGATTTCTGATGGAATAATAAGTGAAATTTCAGGTGATTTATAAATGGGCCCATGTCCAGGAACTATATTTTATAGGTATTTGTGAAATACAACAATGAACTTGCAAGTTTAATGAAGAGACTGCAGTATGAGAATGTCACTTTCCCCAATAACAGAAATTACTGGTTTTGATTCTAGGACCTAATGTTTATTATTAATTTGTTGGGTTTTAAATATTACATTTATTTAATTTGTTTCAAAGTGAATATATGCTTTAGGGATGTTGACATTTCATATTTATAACTATAAGTTTCATGCTATCATCTGTGAAGGTCAATAATGATTCACAAATTGTGAGTAGTAGAGTAAGACACTGGACAGTTCAAAAAAGGTGCACTGCCTCTGCTGCTGACAAAAGCGGATCATATTCTGCACCTCTGATGTTGTATTTCATATTGTTTTATCTACTTCAACTATTCTAAGTTAATTTGATGATGATAGTTGGCACTACAGACCATGTAGGCCCTTGGCCTCCCTAACCACCCTCTTCCATTTTACTTGGTCCTGTGCTTTTCTTCTCCAGCCTTTAACTTCCAGCTTTCTCAAGTCATCTTCTACATCATCTACCCATCTTTTCCTGAGTCTTCCTCTTCTCCTTCTGCCATCCAGCTTTCCTCTAATTTCCTGTAGTCCTACATACAAGCTTCATTCCATATTTTTCCGTTTCATTCCTTAATTCCTTCAACTTGCCAGGTTTCTTCAGTGTCCTTACATTCCAAGTCTCCATTACCAAATCTGTTTTCCGTCTCATTAGCCGTTTTCTTTGCCGGTTTGTCTCCATAGTATCCAAGTTAGTCCGAGGGTGTATTAAGGTATCCATAATAAAGTTCTTTTTACGAGGTAGGGGAGTTGACCCTATGCCCAACCCCCAACCTGGAGGACCAGGTCCTACATTTATGTCCCCTGGGACTGGGTGGTCCAGTTATACCCGTGAGCACCGGGTGACCATTTTAGTCGCCTTTTACACAGGCATGGTCTACCTTGGGGCTATTCTTTACACCCAGCCACCACACGGGTGTCTAAGTTAATTTGCTCACTTTTAGGTAATTTATTTTTTAAAAGAATTGCTGTAATTAAAAATTTAGAGAATATCTTTTATTAGAAAAACTAATCAGAATAACTTTCTTTCAGACCTGTATTAAATGAAAAGAATTACAAAACTTTATTCTTTGTTAATTTCTTTGAAGGACAGGGAGACCAGTGCCAGGAAGGAGGGGTGAAACAGAGCAAGATGGGAGGTCAGGTTCAACTGGTGGAGGCTGTGCAGCATCAGATAAGAGCAGTGATACACACACTGCAGATGTGACATATGCTAGCCAGTAAGTTCAAATTGCACAAAATTACTGAAAGAGAACTTTCGGATGTAAAAAATAAAATTTGCTTTATTGTAGAATAGTATAATATACTCTATACATTCTAAGCTTCATGCAACTGAGGTGCTGATAAGTTATTCACTGTTTTGGGAACGTGCATCTCTCCCACCTTCAGAGTGCTGAATGAGTTGTTAGGATGATAATAGCTAATATTTATACTGTCCACCATGGTAGTTAGAATGGACTTGCTAGAAAGCATGAGAGATTATGTGCCATTCATTGGAGCACACCTAGCAGAAAAACTAGCACTTAGATTGTCTGTTTTTCATTTCCTGGGCTGTTTAATTCTATTTTGATCGCTTTTAGAAAGTAAGCAATGTGGCATCATCTTAATTGCTCCAAAGCAGGGGGGAGTAATAACAATTACTATCCTCTTTATTTGATAACAGATGTTTGCAAACTTTAAGAACCGTCAATATATAAACAATATCTCTATTAGTCGACAACAGCTGAAGATGTTAGGAAGATCCTAACAAAATGCGTTCTAGGTAAATACTAGCAATAATTGGAGCATTGAGTACTATTCGACTCAAAATTATATTAATTTTGTGCTTCATTGTATCATAGTCCTTACACATTGGAATATAAACAACAGTTACAATTCTAGTATGTACAGGTACTTCTACATTAGGAATTAATCCCAATTTAAGAATGGAATTTCCTTTGAAATAGCTCAGCTTAGATTTTTATATCATTTGGTAGCTTATTGTATAATATTTTGTACATAGTAATGCAGTCAGAATCAATATCTTCAGCCTTTTAAGATCTCTACTTTGTGTGTTTTGTTTTTCTGGGGAGTGCGGCAGATTTTATATTGATGCAATTTCCCTTATGAAGAAGTCAATGATGGCAAGATGATAAACTGTTCTGGATCTTGCTGATCTAGGTATCCTAAGTGCTCTCCAAGGAAGGAGGTTTTGACCGCTTTAACTCTTTTAAGATTTTCGCATTTAACCAAGTCCAGATTGTGGCAATTGGAGAATTCTTAATGTAAAATAGTCTTACTTCAGTTTTAACCAACAGCTTTTTTACATTTTTGATCTCAAAGTGGCCTTTAATGCTGTATTGCATCTTTGCTAGATATGCTTTGTGAAGGACTTCCCTATCACTTGTAGAGTTACACCCAGATATTTATAGCAGTTGCTAAGCTCCAGTCAGGCATTTCCATATGAAACAGTTATTTTATGTTGTCCCCAAAGAGTTTCAAATATTGTATTATGTGAGGTTAAGTAGAGTGAGTCATGCACAGAGAAGCTATGTAAGTGGAAATGACGTCACAAAAGTGTTGAATAACAAACTTATTTGGGATTGGTGTGACGCGTATATCGTAAAACGTGGACCAATCAGATATAAAAGATTTTACGTTGCCATGGAGGATATTCAATATTCCTCTAGGGGGGTCGAACTATTAGCGAAATGCTAATGTGTAGAAGAAGATGAACTGGTGATTCTTCTCCTAACAGTCACCGTGAACGGATGTAAAATTCTCTTCTTAAACGCCGTTGTGTGCGGAAGAATATAAGTCTATTCTCATAACAATCATCGAGTATAACTAGATAATCTTTACATTAAATATCATCGCTAGAAGACACACAATTTAATTATTATACACGGTAGTGAACAACCGTATAAAACTTTTGACTCTTGCACGCATCCAGATATAAACGCGTCACATCAAGTGAATCTTGTGTAAGAATAGTGTTATAAATGTTGTATCATACATTTTGTTCGAACTGGTGTTGATTGAAGTAAGGAAATAAAAGTTTCTACATTATTTAATACAGAGAAAAATGATTACTCATTTTACGTAAAATTTCCTTCCGCCGTACCACCCCTGTAAAAGAAGATATCTTGCTCAACCGACTGAAACCACGCCGAGGTAAGCTGGGACTTCAAGAACCATCTATTCCATCCACCAAAATGTCGCCACATCGAGGGATATAATTACTCCATCACCCATTGACGTTGGGAATCTACCCAAACCACTTCAACCCTGTTCCAAATGGTCACCTCAACGAGGGGCATAATTCGTCATCCATCAATACGATTCGACATAAATCCAGTTCCAAATGGCGCCCAACGTGGGGCTAGAATAGGCAGAAGGAGGATTACACCACAGGAGAATAAATAGTGTAATGGACAGGTAACTTCGAATCAAGAAAGAAGAAAGAAGAAAAGTGAGTACGGAAAAATCTTAATAGATAATTAATAGAAAAAGTGACAAAATTATAATTTTCATTTTTATGTTATTAAGAAAGGGAAAGATATTACCTAAAATGGAAGGTAAAAAATTAACAGACAATAAGAATAAAAATGTTGGGGAAGGAGTGGAAAGACTAGTTAGTGATAAGAGAGCAGAAATACAAGAAGTCAGGGAAGTAGTGGAAGGAATGATTAGTGATGATGCAGGAATAAGTAGAACAGAAATTATGCAGAGTAAAGATAATGAAATGATAATAGACAGGTTAGAGAAAATGATGAGTAATTTTGATGCTAAAATGGATAATTTAAATGCTAAAGTAGATCAAAGTTCAGAGAAATTAGAAGCTAGGATAGATCAAGGTTTAGGTAACCTAAGAAATGAAATTGAGAAGGGAAGAGAAGAGTGTAGAGAAGGCATAAAATCTTTAAAACAGAAAATAGAATCTCATGATGGAGAAATGTCTAGGTTAAAAGAGATGTTTCAGGAAATGAAAATAAGTCAGGAAAGTGTAGTAAAAGATATAAGAAGTGAATTGGCTAAGGAGTCAGAAATCCTTAAGCAACAACAAGTAGAATTTGTAGAAAAAAAAAAAAAATAGAAATAGGGGAATTAGAGAATAGAATAAGACAAGAAATAGATGTAGTCTTATTAGATAATTCACGGAAATACCATGAGGAAAATATTGAAATACAGAATAATTTTGTAAGAGAGGTAAATAGTATCAGAAATGATGTTAAACTAATTGCTACTGAGGTGCAAACACAACAAGATGAACTAAAAGTTAAATATGATGAAGTCAGTAAGTTGAATAGTGAAATGATTACAAGAATAGATTTGGCACAGGAAAGTTTTGAGAGAGAGAAAGAAAACATTAGCAAGCTGAATCAAGTTGTGATTGCATTACAGGCAAGCAAAATTTCTGAGAACCAGAGGGTAATAAAATCTAAGAATATTACATGTATTGACTTACCTGGTAATTCAGGTAATATTGTACAAAACTTAGAGAATTATTTGGAGAGTGACGATACAGAATCTTTGTCACCTGATTGTGAAGTAAATGGCAATAGACAAATACAAAACATGCACACACATACACAGTTACACAGTCAAGGTAACACAAATTGTACAAATTATTTGTTGCATGACATAAGTCCACCTACTTTCGAAGAAGAATCGGGAGACAATCCCAAAATATTTCTAAAGGAATTAGAAGAATATTTTAAAATTAAAAAGATTCCAAATGAATTTAGGATGATGATTGTTAAAAGGTGTTTGAAGAAAAATGCTTTAGAATGGCTGAGGTTAACAGTAGCATCACATGAAACGTATAGTATGTTTAGGAACGTGTTTATAAATAGGTTCTGGGGTCCAGAGAGACAGAGAAGAATTAAAGTCGAACTGGCCACTGGTAAATTCGAGTTCAGGAAGGGTGTGTCCATGACTGAATATTTCCTAAAACTTGCTAACAAAAGCAAACTTGTGAATCCAGATATGTCAGAAACCGAGATCGTGAATATGCTAATACGACATTATCCACCACACATTAGAAACCACCTAATTGTGGCTAAGCCCGTCGACTTTACTGATATGATTGAGTTATTATCAGAATTTGAGGCTCATAATCTTAATTCTGATTCTACTCATAGTCAAGTTGATCCTGACAAGACTCATATAGAAGAAAAGCAAGTAAATAGACAGGAAGTAAGACCAACATTCGGGGAATATCACAACCATACTAACCAAAACCAAAATAGTTTTAACCAAAATTGGGGCGGGGCACGTTCAAGAGACAACTATGAACGAAGAGAGTACAACCCCAGAAAGACATATGAATCGGTAGTGCCAGGTATAGGAAGGAGAATTCCAAATACTCCTAGGAGGAATTATAATAATAACCAACCTGTGGGAAATGTGAGGAGTAATCAGGTGAATTAGCTGAGGTTTTACAGGGGAAATAACCTAAGAACAGGTTATCAAAGTAGAGGAAGAGGAACTAGCATCGAAAACTCTTCATTAAGAGATTTTGGGGGTCCTAGGTTTGAAAGGGCAGACAATAACCTAGAAAGGACACAGACTCAGGGAATAGAAAGAGAAATAAATAACGGTAGTACCAACCCAACTGCTAGTGTAACTACCGACCGCACTAATGCGGAAAACTGAGTACCAAATCATTTTGTGCCTTGGAAAGTGGTTCGGTAGAAATGACACAGGGCAAAATCAAAATTCAAAATTTACCAGAAGATAAGCTCACTCTCTCCAGAAGTAAAGATCGGGAATTAGTAAATCCACCTCAGATTAACCTTCGTATAGGCGATAGCGAATATAAAGTATTGATAGACACAGGAGCTAGTTCATCAGTAATAAGTGAGAACTTATTCAAGGAATTACTATCCTAGTTTAGGATTGAATATTTAAACGTGTGTAATGTATACTGTAGCACAGCTATTGGGAAAAAGAAAGATAAAGTTAAATATCAAGCGTTAATTCCTGCGCGAATAGATGATTGGAATTTCAATTTTATCGTATTGGTAATACCAAACTTAGCTCGTGATATTGTTATTGGCAATGATGTATTGTATGGTTGGCAAAGTGTGATAGATTTCGAAAAACATGAAATGAAGGTCAAAGGAGATAATGAAGTAATAAAAATAAATTTGTTAGAAGAAATTATATTAAAAGAGGATGAGAAGGATAGTATAAATAATGATAGGTTTTTTGTAGAAAATATAATATTATACGAAGAAGATATAATTAATAATGAAGAAGATGATAGTGGTAAAGAAAATTTACTTTTAAATAATAAAGAAAATGAGACGTTTGACCTTGGAGATCATTGTTGCCAAATAAACACATTAAATACCGACACCGAGCGAAAACAAGAAGAGGAAGAAATGATATTCCAAAGAACTTTGAAAGAAAAGTTAGGGAAAACATACAATTTAAATCACGCGCAAAGAGAACAGTTGAGGTTATGTATACTAAAGAACAGGAACGTTTTTAGTACGAAACCTGGATTGTGTAATAAGTACATACATACATTTAAGGTGAACGACATTGCTCCTTATACTCATAAAAGTAGATCTGTGCCTATCGCTATTAGACAACAAGCATCTGAAGTAATAAACGATATGCTAGAAAATGGAATTATAGAGATTTCTAATTCGCCTTACCTACATCCTTTGTGTTGGGTACATAAATCGAACGGAACACTGCGTATGACGATTGACGCAAGAAAGATAAACTCACTAACACAACCCGATCACTTCAGACCTCTTGGAGTTGATGAGGTATTATCAAAATTAGGACGTGGAAAATATTTTTCAAAATTAGATTTGGTTTCATCGTATTGGCAGATACCACTAGATGAATCTGTTCGAAAATACACAGGATTCAATTTTGGAGGAAAAATATACCAATTCAAAACATGTGGTTTTGGATTATCCACTAGCGGAAGTGCATTACTTCGAGCGTTACATAATATTTTCGGAGATACCATAGAAAATTTCGCTCTACAATATATTGATGATTTTCTTATTTTTGATCAAAATTTCGACGACCATATATCACATCTAAATTATATATTTACAAAATTTTCTGAAAGTGGTATGACAATAAATCTGGATAAATCGCAATTTATTGCCAAAGAGATTGAATTTCTAGGTTATATTATATCTGAAAAAGGCATGACACCGAATCCAGAAAGAATCAAATCGATTGAAGCTATCCCTCCACCAAAGAACATCAAGCAATTAAGAAGATTTATGGGAATACTACAATATGAGAGTAGGTTCGTTATAAATTATGCCAAAGAGCTTAGTCCTTTGAGGGAACTTCTTAAGGAAAATTCAATTTGGAAATGGACTGAAGAACATCAACAGGCTTTTCAAAACGTGAAAGAATTATTTAAAAATGCCATTCTTTTGGAAAGACCCATTCAAAATCAACCATTCAATATATATTCTGATGCTAGCATTCAAGCTTATGCAGCTGTACTAACGCAGATTGATGTATCTGGAAATAATCACGTAATTGCTACTGCTTCCAGAGCATTGCACAAAATAGAAGCTAATGCTTGCATAACCGAATTGGAAATTGGAGCTATATATTTTGCTTTACAAAAATTTCGGCAATATGTATACAATACCAAAGTTATTGTGTATACAGATCACATTAGTTTATCATTTATAAAAAAATGTAAATTAACTAGCTCAAAAATATCTCGTTATATTCATGAAATTACTTCGTATGATATTGAGATTAGGCACATTCCAGGAAAAGAAAACATATTTAGTGATTTATTATCAAGACTAAGATTGGAAGGGGAAATCCCAGAAACGTTATCACATCCACATCATGAGATTAAATTGTTCGAATTAAATTTTAAATGGAATAAAAACCTAACCCAAAAGTTTAAGAATATTTCGGAAACCCAACAAAATGATCCAAAATTGTCTTTATTGCTACAACAAGTTCCAGAAATTGGA
The DNA here is from genome assembly GCA_030765055.1 of Mantis religiosa. Taxonomy (NCBI): domain Eukaryota; kingdom Metazoa; phylum Arthropoda; class Insecta; order Mantodea; family Mantidae; genus Mantis; species Mantis religiosa. The sequence goes on along the minus strand of CM060949.1, from coordinate 71,163,008 downwards.
GAAAATATAAATTGTAACATAGCAAAGAAAAATGGTATTCTTTACAAATTACATGGGGATGTAATACGAAAATGGAAAGTGATAGTTCCGAGTAGTTTGGAAGAAAATGTAATAAATTCTTTTCATCAAAATTTAGCACATTCAGGATGTGAAAAAACTGCTATGACTATAAAAGAACAATTGTACATTAAACATATTGACAAGAAGGTTAGGAAATTAATTTCAACATGTGAATTGTGTCAGAAAGCTAAACCAATAAACGTCAGATATGATTTTGAACCTCAAACTATCATCAGGGATAGAAAGAACGAACTAATTGCTATTGATGCTCATGGAGAAATGCCAGCTAGTCAACACAATTGCAAATACATTTTTGTAATGTTTGATATTTTTTTTAAATTCGTAAAAATTTATCCTGTGCAAAATATCAAAAGCAGAACGTGCGTAAATAAAATTTTAAAAGATTGGATACCAAAGTATGGGCCAATAAAGGCAATATTATCAGACAACGCAACGGTTCACCGGAGTAAATTGTTTACTTCAGAGATGAAGAACAATAATATTAAGATGTATTACTCTTCAGCATATTTTCCCCAAGGAAATCCTTGCGAGAGAGTGATGCGTGATTTAGGCTTGTATTTCAGAATTCTGTGTCATTCTAACCACCGAGGCTGGTACAAATACTGCCATATTATTGAGAAAATCATTAACAATACCCCAAACTCTACTACCAAATTTTCACCAATCGAATTAATGACTGGACTACAACCTGAACCTCTAGTAATAAAAGCACCGACAACCTTAAAAGTAGATGAAATGGAATTGAATGAAGAAGAAAAGTGTGCTGAAGCATTTCGAAGAATAAAAGAAAAAGCAGAGAAAAGATTATCAAAGATACAAAGAAAAGGAGCGAAATGGAATCCTGAAATAAATGATAAAGTTCTAGTAAAGACATTTAATATCTCCAGTTCTAAAATCAAATCCTATTGGAGAATGAATTTGTTATATAAAGGTCCATATAAAATAGTAAGAAAATTTGGGGATCATACGTACGAATTAAGAGACGATGATAATAAAATGATAGGAAAATATCACAAAACACTTTTAAAACCATTCAAAAGCCTTGACACTCACCAGAACAAATGATTAAAAAATAATAATAATAATATGTTTATGAATTACTGAAAAATGTTTTGTTTATTATTATTGTGTTCGAATAATTTCTGATTTTATATTGTTATTTTAAATTGTATTAATTGTTCATTGTTGTAATAATGTTTAATTATTGGGGCATTCTTTAGAATATATGGAACAATATTATTGGAAGATTTAAGTTAATTTTCCATATATTCTGAAGAGGGGCATCTGAAACAGTTATTTTATGTTGTCCCCAAAGAGTTTCAAATATTGTATTATGTGAGGTTAAGTAGAGTGAGTCATGCACAGAGAAGCTATGTAAGTGGAAATGACGTCACAAAAGTGTTGAATAACAAACTTATTTGGGATTGGTGTGACGCGTATATCGTAAAACGTGGACCAATCAGATATAAAAGATTTTACGTTGCCATGGAGGATATTCAATATTCCTCTAGGGGGGTCGAACTATTAGCGAAATGCTAATGTGTAGAAGAAGATGAACTGGTGATTCTTCTCCTAACAGTCACCGTGAACGGATGTAAAATTCTCTTCTTAAACGCCGTTGTGTGCGGAAGAATATAAGTCTATTCTCATAACAATCATCGAGTATAACTAGATAATCTTTACATTAAATATCATCGCTAGAAGACACACAATTTAATTATTATACACGGTAGTGAACAACCGTATAAAACTTTTGACTCTTGCACGCATCCAGATATAAACGCGTCACATCAAGTGAATCTTGTGTAAGAATAGTGTTATAAATGTTGTATCATACATTTTGTTCGAACTGGTGTTGATTGAAGTAAGGAAATAAAAGTTTCTACATTATTTAATACAGAGAAAAATGATTACTCATTTTACGTAAAATTTCCTTCCGCCGTACCACCCCTGTAAAAGAAGATATCTTGCTCAACCGACTGAAGCCACGCCGAGGTAAGCTGGGACTTCAAGAACCATCTATTCCATCCACCAAAATGTCGCCACATCGAGGGATATAATTACTCCATCACCCATTGACGTTGGGAATCTACCCAAACCACTTCAACCCTGTTCCAAATGGTCACCTCAACGAGGGGCATAATTCGTCATCCATCAATACGATTCGACATAAATCCAGTTCCACATATTTGAAAATGCGTTCCTTGTTCACATTGCCTCCTCACTTAAATTTCATTACCTTTGTTTTGCTTGTGTTAACTTCTAGTTCATTCCTGTGCGCCCAGTCATTTAGTGTATCCAAGCAATTCTGAAGTCCTAATCTAGTTCTCAACAGGATAATTATGTCATCTGCATAGAGAAGTACTGTAGCTTATGGTGATGCTACTTGTACCACATCATGGGTTAGCAGATTAAAGAGAAAAGGGCTGAGAGGATCCCCTTGAAGAACTCCATTTGTTTGTGCAATGGGCTCAGAATGGCTAACATTGTCGTGTTCTACAACTTATAGTTGTACAAATGTATTTTGCAGAACGAAATGAAATTCAAAATACTTCAACTTAAGCAACACTTTTCTAACTACACTGTGCTTTGGCAGACCAGTGAATAATAATAGTGTTGGATAGCAGGGTTTTCTCCTAGAACTTTAATTTGAACAGAATCTCTGAAATTACAGAGAATTTAATGTCATGTTAGCATGTTGCCATGGTAGCTCAGTGGTAGAAAAGCATCACATAGATCGGAAGATCCATGGTTCAAATCCTGACCATAGCATTTTCAGTTCTGGTTCTAAACTTCTCAAGTTTACCTACATATAGTTTGTGTGTGTTAGAACAATAACCAGTTGCTGAATGCCCTTAGAAATAGAAAAGTGTAATAAAAAGATGTTTAGAAGTATTTAGTACTTTAAATTGTAAGTCGCCATTACGGTTGTGTTCCTGAATTGTGATTTCCTTGTTGGAATGCTTTAAAGAGGTAAATCAGCTGGAGAATCCAATGTTACGTTGGTATGTTGCCAAAGTAGCTCAGTGGTAGAGCAGCCACAAGTAGAGCGGAAGATCAGTGGTTCAAATCCTGGCTCTGAATTTTTCAGTTTTGATTCTAACCTTCTAAAATTTACCTACTCATGATTTGTGTGAATTTCCCTGAATGTCCTTATAAATGGAAAACTATGTGCCTTTTATTCATGCATTAATATTGTTCTTTATTTCCTAATATGTAGTGACATTCTAACTATAACTAATATTTATTAGAACTGTGGCTATAATATTGATACTGTGCTGTGGTTGTTGTAAATTAATGAAATTAGAAGTATTGCCCTCTTTTTCTATGCAATTCATATTTTTAATATTGTGAAGTAACTAACCATCTGAAATAATCCAATACATATTAGTTTACCATACACTATATACACTCCACTTCTGAAAGTTTTACATTTTCTTGCGTCATACAACGAACGTTTACATCGTATTAGTTATGAACTACTTAAAACTTAAGCTAGTTTACAAAATCTGTTTGTCTTCTGATTCTATATAAAGGTGTAATTTGGCAAAAGTCCTTGCACCTTCTTGGATTTGTAAATTGTTTTGGTACTCAGTTTTGTTGCTTTGAGTTGGTTATTTTCATAGGATTCACTGCACTTCCACTTCACTTTAAAGTCTTAAAAGTACTTATCACCACAAGTTTTTTTTTTTTTTCACAATTTCGATATTTTGTGATTGGATACCATTAAGATTATATATATTTGTTCGTCTGAATTCATTTTCATTAATTGAGTTGTATACATTTTCATCCATACCTTATCCTATATGCCTCTGCATGATTATTTGTTTATGTCCGGTACGGACGGAGAAGTTGTTTGTGCCACCTACCCATGAGTTTTCTATTTACCGCATCTACTATTTCAAATGTATGTTCCCCAAATTTTTGAATAATTTCCCCAGGACCTTTATATAGTAACTCCATGCGCTTGTTTCTGTTCTTCAAGGCGCAGGACAACTTGTGATCTTTAATTAATACCAGATCACCTATATCTGGGTTCCATTTGTGCCTTCTTCGTTTTCTCTTCGATTTCCTCTTTTCGGCCTTCTCCTTTATTCTGTCGAAAGCTAATTTAGCTCTTTGTTCTTCACTTAGGGTTTCATATTCAATACTTAATTTTTTTTCAATTTCCTTAAAGATGGGCTCGGGTTCTTCGTTTAACATAAGTGTTACGGGTGCAAATCCTGTAGTCACATTAATGGTGTTATTTATTATCTTTTCAATGACTGGACAGTATCTTACCCAATCTTTGTGATTCTTATGTGTCAGTATCCTGAAATAGATCCCAATATCGCGCAGTACTCGTTCCGTCAGGTTTCCTGATGGAAAATAGGATGAGCAATAATATAATTTTATTCCGTGATCTGTGAGGGTTCCTTTAAAGCATTTACTCCGATGGACGGTCGCGTTATCAGACAAGACCGCTTTTACTGGTCCGTATTTCGGCATATAATCATTCACTATCTTCCCTACACAAGTCCTGCTGCTTATGTTTCTTACGGGGTATATTTTTACATATTTGGTGAAGACATTATGAAGTACAAAAATGTATCGGCACCCAAATTGACCTCGAGGTAATTCTCCGTGAGCGTCCACTGTGACTAGCGCATTCTTTTCATCTCTTAAAATCGCTTGAGGTTCTGTATCGAATTTCACATTGAATGGTTTCGCTCGTTGGCACATGTCGCAAGTTGAACATATTTTCCGTACTTTTCTGGCTAAGTGTTTTATGTAGCAGTGTTCACTTATTACCAAATTTAGTTTCTCACTGCCGGTATGTGCTAAGGCTTTGTGATATGCGGTAATTAACCGGTTTTCAATCCCTCTCGGAATCATGACTTTCCACTTCGGTTCTGTCCGTCCGTGGAACTTGTAAATTTTTCCGTTGTATATTCCAATGTTCTCCTTTAATTCTGCTGTGATCGGTGACGCCTTTTCTCGAAGTTTCTGCAATTCTTCGTCTTCTTCCTGGAGCTTCGCCAAGTTTCTCAATTCTTTCGTGAGTGATCTTCCTTCCATTGTGTCTAGGTACAAGATCGTGACATCGTGTTTGTGGTCGTCAATCGCGTCTGGTATTGGCTAGTTTGTCTTCATTCTGGATAGCAGGTCGCTGAAGATATTATGTCTCCCCGGAACATGACGGATTTCTATTTGGTGTGACGTAATCTCGTGCACGTATCTCGATATTCTTGTACTGGTTAGCTTGCAAGAGTTCATAAAGGCCAGACTCACATGATCGGTATACACAATGATGGGGTTGTTGTAAACATATTGTCGGAATTTCACCAAGGCAAAATAAATCGCAGCTATTTCTTTCTCAGTCGTGCACGCTCGTGCTTCAATTTTGGATATTCCTCTGGAGGCTACTGCTATTAAGTGGTCCGTTCCATCTTCATCCCTTTGGGTCATTATCGCTCCGTATCCCAATCCCGACGCGTCTGTGAAAATAATGAACGGCAGATTTTCCCGGGGTTTTTCCAGCAAAATGGAAGCTGCGAATAATCTTTTAACACTCAGAAAGGCCTCTTCTTCATCCTGCGTCCATCGCCATTTTTCATCTTTCTTCAATAACTGTCTCAAAGGGGCTACGACAGTTGCGAAGTCGAGAATGAATCTGGATTGATAATTGAGGATTCCGAGGAATCGACGTAACTGCTTTATATTCTTCGGAGCCGGAATTTTATTTATGCTGTCTATCCGTTCCGGATTTGGTCTAATACCTTCCTGGGAGATGACATATCCTAGGAACTCGGTTTGTTTGACGAAGAAGGCAGTTTTACTTGGTTTAATTGTCATGTTGGCAGTTTTTAACCGGTTTAAAACGTAATCAAGGTGCTTCAGATGTTCACCAATTTCTGACGAAAATATGACAAAGTCGTCCACATATTGAGCCACGAATGTCTTTATGGTTTCTCCAAAAATAGCATACAATGCTCTCAACAATGCGCCTCCGCTTGTGTTCATTCCAAATGCGCAGACGGTAAACTGGTAAAGAATTCCAGAATGTAAAAATGCAGCAAATTTTCTCAATTCTCTCTTAAGTGGAATCTGCCAGAAGGAGGCGGTCAGATCTAAGGTAGAGAAGAATTTTCCTTTGTGCAACTTGCTCAAGGTTGCATCCACGCTCACGGGTCTAAATCTGTCTGGTTTACAATGCTTGTTTAGCTTTCTTGCGTCTAGTTTACTCTAATTTTCCCACTAGCTTTGCTTACTATGCACAGGGGGTTCACGTATATGGAGTCTGAAATTTCGATAACCCCGTCTTCTAGCATGTCTTCTATCACTTTATCGACTTCTTCCCGAATAGCGGATGGTATGGGTCTCGCTTTATGTGTAAACGGCTCTATGGGCGTCATTTCGAAAGAGTGAATATATTTCGTGCATCTTCCTGGTTTATCCGAAAATACCTCCTGGTGTCGTACTAAAATTCTAAATAATTCTTCTTTCTGCGCTGTATTCAGGTAGTTAGCCTGAGTTGACTTTTTCTCTGAACAAATCTTCCAAGTTTTCGTAGTTTTCCGCCTTGTGGTACAAATTTGTAGTCTCATAATTCCAATTCCTGGCGGGATTTTCTCGGGGTTCAGCTTCCACATATTCCCTAATCGTTCCAACATCTTCATCATACATTTCAGTGTTACTCGATTCGGCAGCATATTCTTCGACATTTATTTCGCCAAGCTCCATTGCTCCAATTTTTATGTACTCAACAAAGAATACGTCTCCCCGGATTTCATCTTCATGTTCATCTCGTACAACTTCCTCTGAACCGCTATCGTCGACAAATGGCACCACTACTGTTTCTTGCCCTGTTTCGAACTTGACAGATCTATTCTCGAAATTAACAATGGCTTTCCATTCATACAGGCAATCACATCCTATAATTATGTCGGTAACGAGTCTGGGTACGACCAGGAACAAAACCTCAATAATTCTACTATTTATTTTTACGTTGAGCATGACTTGAAATTTCACTCTTTCTTTCCTCTTCCCTACAGCTAGTGAACAAAATATACCGCTTACTGGTAAAGACATTATCTTCAAACCCCGGTTGATTAGTTCTTCATAAAACTTTTGCGAGCACACTGTACTGTTAGCTCCAGTGTCTATTATTGCAGTGTCCGGAATTCCGTTAATGGCAACTGCTATTCGTGGTGGTTCAAACACTTTGTCACTATCTTCACTTTTGTTCCTCAGATTGGTTTCCTTCTGTAACATCATTTGCCCTCTGACGATCTTATTTTTCGCATACGGATCACATAGTTTCCTCCCAGTCTTCACTGAAGGCACGTTTGACTGGGTACATAGTTTCCCTGAGTCTTGCTGTAAGCTCCAGTTCTCGTTGCATTCTTTCCTTCCAAATTTGCTTCCTGAGAAGGATGGCCGCGGTTTTCGAACACTTGCCTGGTTACTTGTAGGGCTTCGGCCCTTTCTCCATTTATCGGCGAATTTCTACCGCTCCTGCTCCTTTCTCCGTGCTGCGGCAACTTTGGCCTAAATTCTGGAATGTTGTCGACCCTCCAGTAACAATTTCCCGTGCTCCGTCCTCCCTGCCTGGGTGACCTCGGCCTAACTTCTGGTACATTGTCGACTTTCCAGTAGTCATTTCCTGAATGTCTTCTTTTTCTCCCGTTCCATCCTCCTCGGTTCCTTTCATGTCTCGCCGCGTTTACGTAATTTACTTGTACATTTCTGTTTCGGTCGTGCCCGTTGCGGTTCCTCTGGTTGCGGTCAAAATTATTTCGGCCTCGGTTCTCCCACTGCGAATTTCCTCCTCTGGGTGCGGGACCTCGGTATCTATCTCGGACATCCTGGTTTTGATTGTAATTGATATGTGCCCCTTGCCCGAAATTATTTGAAATTTCCCTTTTGTTGCTCGCTCCAGGCCTAGCGAAACTTTCATTTTTACTCTTTGATTTGTTTGTCTCCAATGCCAACAGCAAATCGATCATGGTGGCGACGTTTGCGGGTTTAGCTATAATTAAATAGTTCTGGAGTGCCTCTGGGAAGTGTGTCGTGATAATGGCGATTAATTCTTGCTCACTCATGGGTGGATCCAGCATTTTAGATTTCCTAGCAAGTTTCGTGAAATAATTAACCATCGACTGATCAGTTCTTGGGTCATACTTTCCACTACTCAGTTCTAATCTTATGCTAGACTGCCTGTTATGTCCCCAGTATCTGTTCATAAATAACCTTTCAAAGGTCCTGAAGTTATTATCGTTTCCCATTGATACCTCTAACCAGTTAGCTGCATTTCCCTTAAGGCATTTCCTAACAATTGTCATGCAATACTGTTCAGGAATACACTTTACAGAAAAATATTCATGCAGACTCCTCATAAAATCCTTAGGATTATCAGAATCCTCATGTTCAAACACAGGTGGCACAATTTCATTTAAGATGTGGTTTGGCCATTGCATTTGACCACCACTCCTTTCAACATGTACATTATTACCTCTGGGTTCATAACTGGAGGTAAATGGACCCATATTAAGCATCGAAATGTCGGCTGAGGCACTTTGTCTCGCTTCGTTTCGTGCAGAGCTTTCACTTATCTGACTAGCATTAGAATTAGGTTCAGTTACACACAACCTCAAATTTTCTAATGTTTCCTTCATTCCATTAATTTCTTTCATTTGTTCATTTATTTCGTCTACGCCCCTACCTTGCCTTCTAATTTCCCTTTCTGCTTGTTCTAATCTACTTCTATTTTCCCCTGATTCTTTGCTAGCCGTTTCTCTAATTTGGTCTAATTCCTTGCTAACTATTTCCCTCTCTTTTTCAAATTGCTTTGCTACGTCCTCTCGTAATTTCTTGTATTCTCTGCCTGACTTCTCACTTACTTGATTACAAACTTCGATTCTTATACTTTCTATTTCCCCCCGTACTTCAGTTCTAACTTGATTGATTTCCCCTCTAACCTCTGCTTGAAAGGTTTCTAATGCTTTCTGCTGACTTTCGAGCTTCCTAACCAAATCTTGCTGTCCTGCCTCTAATTTTTGACTAGTACTTTCTAATTTCTGACTATTACTTTCTAGTTTCTGGTTAGTACTTTCTAATTTCTGACTTAATTCTAGGTTATTACTTTCTAACCTCTGAGTTAATTCTTGGTTGGTACTTTCTAATTTCTGACATAATTCCTGGTTATTACTTTCTAATTTCTGACTTAATTCTAGGTTATTACTTTCTAACTTCTCCATTATCGCTTTCATCATGGCTACCATACTCATATTCGTATCTGAGTCATTTACATCTACTCCCTGGCTATTATTAGTTGTTTCCTTAGCTACACTAACCTGTATAATTTGGTTGTTACTACTACATTCTGTATCCCTTCCTACGTTATTTTCTAGACCCTGAGCATTATTACTTTCCATTGTCTTTTCTAATCTATTCTGTATATTCTGAGCACTTTCTCCTATTTCTGCTACTTTCTCTTTAACAATTTGTATAGGACTCCCCTGCACGTCCATGCTTTGTGAATTTGACCGACCTTTCACCTTTCCGTTTCTTAAAATACTCTCCATCAGTTCATTGCAACAACGACGACAACAACACTAAAATGTTACACTCAGTACCTTTGGTTTTCTGCTGGAGCTTCCGACGATCCTGATGCTGGTTGCTTTTCGTCTCTCGAAGCACCACGTTGGTTCGCCAAGTTTGTGGCCTTTCCCTCCCTCGCTGCGTCTGCTGCTACTCTGTCTCTGGTATCAGCCACTCCGGATGTGACCTTAGCAGCCTGGATCCCGGTGGTCTGGTCGCCTAGTAGATTGCTCTATGAGTTGACTATTCTTTGCCCTGGCTAGTCATTAGAGCTGAGACCACGCATATCTACAGGGTATGCGTGAGATAGGTTGACGAAATAAAAACAACACAGTTCATCGTATCCGCTTTACTATTCAGTTCGTTTCGTGCTCACAGTTTACCAGGAGTTGCCGCCGCGTTCAGATCGAATTACTCTAGATTTCCACTATCAAGTTAAAACTATACTGAATTGCTGAAATCTATCACGATGGAATAAATTACTAACACTGTTTTGAAAGTATACTTCGCCGCTTAATTCACTGCTGAGAGATCTTGTTCACTTAATAAGATTCTCATTATTGATTGTACTTCTCGGCGCAATCCGACGTTTGTGTCCCCGGCAGGCAAAACACGTCTACACTGTATCACGTCTCAGACTAGAAGACCGACGCTAAAACCTAATATTCCTTACCAAAACAGATATAGCCTCGCCTCCAGCTGGATTTCTCTGAAAAACTCTAGTTAGCGAGCTACAACCACGCGGACATTTCCCCGAAATACTGGTTTGGGCCAGGTTTGGACCGGTCTACTAATGACCCAGGTAGCGACCCTCCCGTGACCACAGCCTTTCGACGGAATATTTTCATCCATATAGACCAGCAACTTTATTACATAGCTCTGGGTTAAAATACTTATTCGCATTCTAGTAATTGAATTTAAATGCTGTTGCTTCGTTTCATGAACTTATCCATCTGTACTATTCATTATCTTAAATTCTTTCACCTTACTTCCTCATCATAATTTAATTATCATTTTATTCATTGTTAAAATCGTATTCAATCATACGGCTGATAAATACGGCATCATATGCAATTCATATTTTTAATATTGTGAAGTAACCTTTTTCCCATGTAACTCAAACTATTGATAACCTAATTTTCATGATAGGTTATTGGAATAGAACTTATTTCCTTTGCACTTGAAGTAAATGGGGTTGAAACCTTGTACAGGATTTTACAGTTATTTGTTCTATTCCACTTCTCTATTAATCACTGATATCATTATTTCTGTGCATTTCTCTAGGCATAGGTTCTAGTAGTAGGGTATTGGGTACTGAATGAGCCATGACATATTTTACATGTGAAGTTAATTATTATAGGCTATCGCTGGATGAGGCAGCAGGCTTTTCGAGAGATGCATTTGGAAGGCAAAGTATGTCTGAAAAAAGACATGCAACGTTAGATGCCAAGCACACAGACACATACCAACGCAACAAAAAATTGAGGTATGGTTAAACATAAAATTTAGCATCTAGTGTTCATAGTTATTGGCAGCTAGTTCTTTATGTAAGTTAGATCTTTAATTACTGTATTTACTTGTGTTCCACATACATTTTTTGATCTCCCTCTCTTAAAAAGAAAGGAGAGAAAAAAAATTCTTATATAAAGTTTAATGTTTATTACCTATTTAGAAAAACTATTGACAATGTATAATAAAGGAGTTATTCTTGATTGTATCCATAGTATTCTATTATAGCAAGAAGAAAGTTCCATGTAGGCCAACAACTTTAAACAAATAAAATATACATCTTTTAAAATATTGCATTATGGTTAATGTAACCAATATCTAAGTAAATTATTCACATTTGTATTTATATTGTTCCTATGAAGGTAACTAAACTTCACTGTCACTGCTGGACTTCCCTGAATTTGGCTCATCATTGACACTCCAGACTGCATTATCTTCCATCTCATCTATTCTATTGGATGTGCAACACTTTTTGAAGAACCATTTGATGAAACTTTCTGAAATTCAGCCCCATGCAAATGTTACCCAATTGCATACCAAAGACAGTGTAGGTCTTTGAATTTTCCCAGTAGGTGTTAACTTGTGGTTGTTTCTTGTCATTCTTTCTGTTTACTCATATGAGCCTTAAATGAGTAGTTTAGGTGAACATCTATTGGCTGTAGTGGATCGTGGTTTGTAACCACATCTGAATTTTCTGCACCTAAACTTCTTTCCACACCTTCTGTTGATGTCTGCAAAAGTTGCTGTATATTAGCATGTTTCTTTGATGTGATAGAAATGCTCCAGGAGCATTCATCGTTTTTTCTGGACTCTCACCAAAACTCCATAAAGAAAATTCTCTTTCTTGGAAGTAGTTCTCTTAAATATTATGAATGGTGAAAGTTTGCTACATCAGTAAGCATAGCAAACATAATGATACAGTATATCGAAATTTAACTGTATTGGAACATGTTAGTGAAGCATAATAATTATTAAATTATAGGTGAGTCGTATTTATTACACATCAGTCTATGTTTCATAGGCACTAGAAAGAAAGAACATTTTAGGCACCTAAGATACAAAAATATTGATAAGTCTGCAATAGCAGCTCATTTCTGGTCTGAAAATCATGAAACTGAAGATAATGTCTAATTACTAAAATACATACAAAAACATAGTGAACTCGTCATATGGGAGATAATATACATAGCAAAACATAAAAACCAACTAATGAACTTCGAAATCCCTCCAGAAGATAATCCCACATTTAAATTCATCACAAAATTAACAGATGGCAGCAGCAATTCCAGAACTACTCACACCACTGGATCAAACTTAGTCGCATTAGAGCCGATGATGTGAATGACTGTTCGCGAAACATGTCCTCAATATAGGTACGTAAGTGAAGCTGATGTGTAATAAATATGACTCATCTATAATTTAATAAATAATGATACAGCTTTGCATTTCACAACCAGCTGTAACCTAGAGCAGTGCATACAGCGGGGAGGTGTGATTTTCAAAGTGAGGGAAGCTCCAAATAATAATTTTTATTAAAATAAGAGAGAATAATTACTCAAAGAACTAAACCAAGCGGGTTGGCTCAGGCGTTTTCATCTGTGGCCCACATTTGGGATGCCGACCTACGTGACCCACAGGATTTTGGGGGGGGGGGGTTTCTCCAGGTTGCCAGGCGAGTGCTGGGTAGGAATATTGCATCCCCTGAATTTCCTGCCCCTCCATTTTATCTCAATTATCATTGCACATCTCTCATCCAGTGGTCTCTTTCAGGGTGGAAGTGTCGGTGGATGTCTTGGCACCCTGAGTCAGCCGACCATTGTCTCTTCTCGCCTCATCCTTCTTCCCAGGGTTACCCCACTTTCAGCTTAGGTATAATAAACCAAAGGTTTTGGTTCCGAATCCCCTCCATAGTAACCCTAATCCTAATCTACTCAAGAACTAATGCTTCTGTTCAATAGTTTTAAAAGTGCCACATTAAACAAAAAACGACACTTTCTTCAGACATTACAGAGACTTCATATGACAAAATCTGTCAGTACTTCTTAACTATTGAAAAGTCATGATTGCTTCCAGAAACATACAAAGCATGGTATTCAAGGTTACGAATGCATAAATACAGAAAAGTTCAGTATTGAATGAGCTCGCAGAATTGGTCACTCAAATCTAAACAGCTGTCAAATTGTCTGCAACACCTTTTATGTTCGCAAATAAATTTTGAAAATTTATCCAGGGCAAATAAAATATTGTTTGACAAGAATTTTCTTTTTTTTTTTTTTTTTCTTTTTCTCCTAAAATTCTTCGGGAAACAGTGCTTGCAGCGCTTCATTGCATGCTTCACCACTGAGGGCGCAGCATTTTTAAAATTTTGACTATGATTAATGCAGAAAAATAAATTATGTAAGAAGTAATATGCAGTATTCAGTATTCTCTTAACTGAGTACATAGTATGTTAAAATAAATATTTCAATGTTCCTTACTTTAAGATTTTCTTCACTAACAATTATTATGTTTGCCTTATAACAGAGAAGAAAGAGAACGGCAGAGACAAATGCAAATGCAGCAGCAGCAAATGAATGACCAAAAAGCTCATGATGGAATGAAAAATGGTGGTGAGTTGAATAAATAAAAGAAATATCATTTCCAGTAATACATATATTCAGTTAAGTTTTTTGGTCTTGTAGTGCTATTTAGAAGCATGAAAAGATAGATGTAAAGCAAATCAGGGGAAGAGGGGGGAAGTGATCTTGCGATCTTGTGGTTCTCTCATAGGAAGCCAGTGTAAAGTTGGGCTTTTAAACTTTAGCAGATTAACTTTCTCCATCCTGCTCATTCACCTGACCCTTATTATGGATTTAATTCCTTCATTCAGGTCTTTATTTTACCTATTTATCATTTTATAATATTAATTTAGTATTCATATTTATTTATTTATTTATTTATTTATTTATTTATTTATTTATTTATTTATTTATTTATCTATCTTTTTCATATTTAGCCTGCATACGGCTAGTGTGGAGAAATGATTAATTTCCATCAATTAACTAAAATTCATATTTATGTTATGAAATTACCACATAAATAATTTTTACTAAGAACAACTTCTCGAACTGTAATAGTAGTGTAATAGTATGTAAGTCCTTTTTTGGGAACTGCGTAAATTGTAGTTTGAGTTAATACAGCAGCGTTGAGAATAATAAAAAATGTTAGAGTAATGTATCTAGCTAATTCGTAAAATGTATTTTGCTCAATTTCAAAATCTTAAGTAGGTAGATCATAAGTTACATAACCTAATTAGCATTAACATTGAAAAAACAAACAAAGAAAATTCTCTAGAAGGTTTGATAGTTGGTTTATTTATTTATTAGTGCCAAGAGGTCACAATCATAGATATAACTGGACATTCAGCCGAGGCTCTTTGCCAGTCATATCCAGTCACAAACACTATACAATAATTGTTACTTAACCAACAAACAACCGATAATCAATACATCATTCCTACCACCCGATCTCTCTATTACAAAACTTGGTCACTATCTACCACATACTCCTATTCAGTTAACTGACCATACCCATTTCTTCTTCACTCTGAACAAAAACTCACCTAAGTTACAAATCTGGGATTGCTTAAAAATATTCTTCTTATTACTAATGATTTTGCCAGTTTTAACCATCTATTATGGATCAACTCTTTCTCCATATGTCTGTACCCATACATTCTAATAAAATATGGATTGCATCCTCCCAGCCCTTGCATATAGGACAGACACCTTCCTCTATCCCTCCTCGGAAACCTTTCAATCTCCAGACTCCTAATTTAAACCATGCAATACTTTCGCTTTGCTCCTTACTACACCCCTCAATATACATGTTCTTCCCACCATTACTTCTAAATTCTTTATAAAATTGTAATGAAGTTCTTTTCTCCACTATGGCCCATAAAATTTGTCTATCCATATCCTCCAATTGACATCTAACTACTCTCCAGAATCCTGCCATCATATTCTCTCTTCCTGTCCATACATGCGCCATACCATTAACTTATAAGCTGATGTCTTATTTGGCCCATCCAGCTCCTTGGGCTGAATGCACTTCTCCTGAATATCTAAGCAATCTTTCAGAATATGCCCCTGCAGTAAACAATTAATCCTAAACCAATATTTTAACACTCTTTCCATAATCAACCCTCGTACACTCACTTTGCCTAATTCTAACATGGCTCCTTCCCCGGTCGAATTATATGGAACTCTTAAGATCATCCTACAAAACATTCTCAGTATCCTATCCATCTTTTCCCAACCTTCCCCTGCACCCCATATCTCAATACCATACAACCATCTTGACTCTACTAAAGCTTTATACATACGTTCCAACCATGTTACCTTTATTGTGATAGTTGGTTAATAAACTTTGGTAGTTGGTTAATAAACTTTTTAATAAACTTAGGTAGTGTATAAAAGGTATCTGTTTATTGAGAAGAGTAATACAAATTGTTGGTTTCAGAGTTATATTAACACAAATAAGATAATTTATTCTACTTTAAAGAAAAATGTTAATTATAAAAAAGGAAGTAATGTAAAAGAAAATATAAAATACAGAGATGTAGCATTGATATAGTTATTCATGAATATTAAAGCATACCTGTTTCATTAAGAGATGCTTTATAGTAGTCTGTAGGAGTACAAAACGATTCTGAAATCTTTAATAGTTAAAATTGTTAAAACTGTCATTTATAGCCGCTGCTGAATTTTTTCTCTTAAAGCTCTTGGGATGTTAGCAGATGTGTATTAAATTACAGAAGTGGACCTACTCGATTGCATCACATACATCTGGATAGATGAAGACGTTTTCTAAATTCTTCACATTATTTTGAGGAAAATAATAATTCATCATATGCAATTATGCACACTAAATAACTGGAGTATCTTTGGCTGTGAGAGAAATTACATTTATTTTTCCTGCATTATTTAAGGATGTTGTCATAGCATAAAGTAAACAAGGGCTCTTAACAACATGCCGAAGGTAAAGCCATATGTCTAGAGTGATAAATTTGTTGGTTCAGAAGCACACTTTTGTTAGGTACTAAAAGAAAATTAATACTGAATTTTCTTTTTTAAAAATATCAAAACATGTTTGAATTTCTCAAATGTCTTTGATTTGTCATATCACCCACAAATATTTCCAGGGAACTCAAGATTCAGTTGGCTCCAATCAACAGAATACAGCCTAAAAAACTTACATAGCTCAAATACTAAAAGGCAGCATTTCATCAAATAGAAAATCTGGATTCTGTCAAAAACATTGCATTAACTGTAACTAGTTAATGTAGTGAAAATTAAAGGAACTTGGAAACAGAAAAGCAGAAAATTTAAAAAGCGAGTGTTTAGTATTATTGACTCCCTTCCAATTTTAATGTGATAAAGAAATGTTTCCTCCTGATAACATTCTGAAAATTTTGCTATGAGAACTTGAAAAAAGAATAGGAGGAAAAAAAAAAAAAACCCTCGAAGACCTACATTTAGGTTTCAAAATTATGCATTTTTACCCAGAACCCTTAAACTATGAAACATTAAATTTTTTAATTGCTCTATCTAAATAATTTTTCTTAAAATTAATGCAGTAATATTCATCCCATTCTGTATTTTATAGTTTTATCAACAGGCTTCTTGTGATATTTTTGTGGTCCCTATTGAAGATAGTAGAGTATCTGTTGCTCTCTTTGGTACCAAATGTCTTTGATTCTCTATTTGATTAAAACAATTAAGGTACTTCAGAATAGCTGCACATTGTTTATCTTCCATAGAGGAAAAGATTGCTTTGGGATCAAAATAGTATATTAAAGAACAACTTTGCTGAAAAGATGGATATCCTTTACATTAATAAATCCTTCAGTAAATTTGAAAGTAGCATATTTTGTTTTGAGATAAAAGAGAATTACAGGCAGCTACAACACTGAAACTAGTTTTGTGCCCATTACAAGAAGTATATGCAAGTGGCCTCAAGAAGCGTCGCCCCCTAACTTACTCACTTTCTCTCTGTAAGAAGCACCCTTACTCAGAACCAAGTGTCAGCCAGATTAAGAATATCTTCAATTCAAAGTAGCTTCTAGAAAATTCAAAACAAATGTTAATTATTCAATGCATTGATAATGCTCGTCATTGAGTTAGAACGTTGGAATATATTCCATAATGGAAAATTGAGTATTAATCATTTTTTTTTCCTGCAATACTTTAAGAAACTTAAAAAATTAGTTTCATTACGGGAAATGCAAATTTTGAAAATTAAATTACTCATCTGTTACCTTATGATAAACATATAATTGTTACATGTTAGATGTCTGTAATGTTAATTGTTTTATACCCTGTTTTATCATGCAGTGTGGATATGCTGTGTTGGGATTGGTGAGAAGAAACTGTGTTAACAAATGTAAACTAACATATTTTACCACTAATTGGTTGCAGAATTATTGCACCTATTGTATATACACACTGCCTGCTGAGTGTGAACCATGTTAACAACTGTTGAATGGCATTTTGAATGGTTTGTTTTTCTTCATGTGTTTTCTAGCAAAAGCGAATCGAGATTTAATACTGCCAAGCATGATACGAGCCAATTCGATAGAGTCTATTATAAGCATATCTCGATCACAGGCTGATTCAGAAAGTACGTAATTTTCTTCTGCAGTCTTGTCCTATAACAATATCTTAATTCCTCTTTCTGTGTAACTCAAAAAACAAAGAACTATATATTTAACTATTACTAAAAATATTATAATTTATATTTCTCTTAACTTAAAATTAATGACAAAGTGCAGTGAAATTTTATTTTATAGTAACAAGTAGAGAAATCAATTAGACACCATATTTATTTTTAGTGATAAAAAGCAGGGCAGTCTTGGGTGGTCAGCTAATTAGTATTTGTTGCTGATTGGCAGGCATTTTACCTTCATGATTATTTCTCCAGTAGGTTTAAATACATAATCTGCAGAGTTAAAGAAACATTTATTAAGTAGATGTGCTGTGGACTAATATAGTTTCCCTGTTTAAAATTATCATCTATGAGCTGAAAGTCTTGAAAGCAATTTAAAAATTTACTGCTACTAATTATAGGGGAGATTGCCCCGGTAGTGATCATTTAAGCCTAAATCTGTATTTAGGGAAAATCGTCTAATAAATTTAAAAAAAAAACTGAAAGCTGAGGATAGAGGACAACATGAATAACAATTAGCACAACAATTTGAGAAAATAATGTACTTTTAATTACACATAATTCATATTATAAATGTTGAGCTAACGACTTGAAAAGCTATTCCCATTACCAGTCATAGAAAAATAATGCTACAGTTTAAAATTCACATAAAATAAATATGTCAATAATAGAATTAAGTCTTTTGATTTGATACTATCACTCTTAGTCATTTTTTACAATGCTCACACACAAAATATGCTAGTATAAATTGAACTTTAATTTCATATGGTGCAATATTTTGAGTTAAAATCACTAAAAGATGTACAATTCTATGCACCTGGTCTTTCTCCAAGCCAAAATGTTACCTGTTGAACCATAAACCATTTAGAACTGCGTGTGCACTAACAAGATTTTGAACGAAAAATTTTAAAGAAAGACTTGTTGGGATTTGGTGTGTTAGTTCCTAAAAACACGTTTTGATTTTCTTAGATACTACTTGTAATTTTTATTTCTTTAATTTATGTTTTTTGATTTTGTTCTCTACCTCTGTGATCCCAAATTCTTGCCTAAGCGTATTAGTGTGTATTACAATAGGTAATAATAGTATTTGGAGGCGTACCTGAAACTTAGTGTAGTGCCATAAAAAGCAAAATGCAATTTGCCTTTAGCACCACTGCACTGCTTTTTGATTTATTTTGCTTAGTAAAGTTAATTTATTTGTTGGATTTTATATCAGCACCATAAACTTTTAGTCTGAATATGTAGTGATTGTGGTACCTATATTTCTGAAAATGTTGGCACTATAACATTTGGATGCACATTTCTTAAGAATCTTATGCTTCCTTCATTCATCAGGTGAATTTATGAAATTTTTTCTTCCGCTTCTGAATCCAACACATTTACCTATTTTTATTCCTGCAGAATATTCTACTAAGGTTAGTTCAATACTATTATTTCAGTTGGAATTATTTATGTTACCTCATAACAAGGATGATGTACAAATAATACATGCAATGTATACATGTGGAGAGACACAATTGTTTTCTATTGTGTTATTGTTGTGATTCCAAATAAACATTCCAGTTATGTATGATTGGAGGAATTTAGTAACAGTGACATCAAAATTATTTGAAAAAGGTATTTGTAGTCTTTTTTTAAAACTTCGTCACTTACATTTTTATATTATTGAGGGACTAGTTTCGGAAGCTCTTGCATCCAATTTCATCCTTGGTCCAAGTATCGTCTATTGTTGTCAACTACTCTCTTTCCACCACCAGGGAGAAGAGAGCAGACGGCAACAACAGACGATAGTTGGACCGAGGTTGAAATTAACACAATGGCTTCCGAAACTAGTCCCTCAATAATATAAAATGTAAGTGATGAAGTGTTAAAAACCAACTACAAGTAGTTTGTTTCAATTGAATGTTTCAAGTTTAATTCACTTGCTTAAAAGCTTCTCTGTCTGAAGAGAATCGACAGCAAGAAAACTGATAAATGTTAATAGATTAAGAATCTTCCATTAAAATTGAAGCTTTATATGGAACAGAAATTTATTGATTGTTTCAAGAATTTGGTCGCTGTAGTACACCATAGAATTATTTCCTGTAAGTCTAAATATTTTTTGGGGGATTATATTATTAAGGAAGACCAGTCACATATATTGCAGAGACCATTACTGTTAGTTTCCAAAATATGACTTGTGAACAGATATGCTATGAATGTGGTACTTTGCATTGCATGTTAACACTTATTCTTCGAAAGACGGCAGATGCTGCTTCTTCAGGATATTCAAAAACACACTATGAGCACAGTGATGTATGAATTCACCAGTTAGAAAGCACTCCCTTCCCTAGTCTGTAGCCCAAGCACGAGTACTCATGACTAAGCTCTTTTCTTAAACTGAAAATTTCCATTCTAAGACAGTGTCCTACAACATTAACAACAGCCACAGCTGTGATCTAGTGATTCAGACTTAAACTTCAAAGTATAATCAAAGGACCATTGGCTAGATGTATGAGAAGAATTATTGAACCATAATGAATTTATGTTTAGTGATATGGATATAATCCGAGGGAAAAACTAAAATGTGTGGCATTTTGTATTCCAATGTTATTGTCGACTGATGCATGTAATACATTGTTCCTTCAGGGGAGTGTTTAAAGTTGGTGTGAATGTGCGCTAATAAATAAAAGTTTCTAAACTCTCTAAAATTATTACTGCAGCTTTCTGTATCTGGGTACGATGTTTTTGGAATCGACATACATAGTGATTGCTTTCAATCCCATACAGCACTTAAGCACTGAGTTATCTACCCCTTCTCTATAAACTGTTCTGCAGATCATTGACTACAAGGCTTTCAAGAAAGGCTTAAGTCATATATGTTGCTTAGCACGTTGCATACATTAAAAAATAAACACGCGTAGGTGACTCACCTTGTATATGAAAAGAGCGCTGAAATGATGCATAAGAGGTTCTCAACCTTTTCTAAAGACATGCCATTATATTGTGACTTTGTGGGTTCGTGAAATGAAAAGTCCAATTTCACCACTCAAAAATGTTCTTTATTTCCACCGACTTACAGTTAAATACTTGCCAATTACACAAAATTACGTAGTGCACACAATTACGATTCACCAGTTCGTCCGTTACCGTTCCGATGCACGTACACAATTACACAAATTCTTCCGTTGCACGGCGCTACTTCACTAGCACGTCACGCACTAACACTGCCTCCTTACACCAAGAACTGTCCTCACTCACACACACTAACCAACTGATTGACCAACTCCAACTCTGTCTGTCTGTAACCCTCTTTATAGGAATATCGCCGGTTTCTAGTGACCAGGAGAATGTTCCAGACTCCGTAATTTCTGGAACCAGGTGGGCAGAAACAGACGGCACACTGATGTTTTTCCTCCCAACCACTGCCTGTCACCACTACAAGACAAACGAGGGGGAGGTGTGGCTAACGCGGTCCTCCCCTACCTTCCGTTCCCAGCTGGTTCACAGGGTGTTCCAGCGCTCCCGTTACAATATTCTATGCAGGATTTTAAATGATGCAAATTTTGCAGTGAGCATTTCTCTATATTTGTAACAATATTAGTGATTTATTTTGCTGTGTTTTATATAATTTTTTTAATTACATATTTGAAGGAAAACTATTAATCTATTTCTGATCAATAGATTACTCTGGGAAATATCTTAAAATTATTTTTTTTAAAGATTATTTTATAATGATTGGTATGTGTTATTTCATAATAAGTTAGAGAATGTTCTAAAAATCTATCAAATCCTGATTACTTTTAGCCTGATTCTACCGTTCCAACAGTAATTCAGCTTCATAAATTTCTTAACTGTAAGTGAATCTCACTGCTAAAGAAATTATAACTTGTTTCTCATTAAAATAATTCCTGAGTTATACTTAATTAAAACTTACAACTTCACTCACGTCACTATTAAAAACAAAAATGTTATTAGGACTAAGTCCCTTCCTCAGGTGATTGGTGACATCTATTTATTCATAGTTGTTCATAACTATTTAAATGTTTCTCATTGTTTTCTTATCAAATTATATTTGTTTTACACTGTTATTGTAATGGACAAAAATTCAATTTGTTTTATTTTTGTACAATATACACAATAGTTTGCTTATGATGATGTAAAATCTATTGTTTCTGTTTAGTTAGAGTGAAATTGTTAAATATTTCTTGTTTGTAAAGCAAATATTAATTTATCTTATTGGTTAAAATATTAACGTTGAGCTCATCATAAATCATATGTTACCATGTGGTGAGAACCTCTGATGTATGAGGTACATCCAGAAAGTAAGTTCTGTTTGGTAATAAAATTAAATTGTGTACGGATACAGAAAAATTATTTATTGCACAAAATTCTACAACTCTAAACTACTTTTCCACATAACTGCCAAAATTTTGCAGGCATTTTTCATAGCGAGGCACAAGTTTTTGTATACCTTCTTCATAGAATTTTCCGCCTGTGTCTTCAACCAGTTGGAAACATTTTCTTTCAGCTCTTCATCATTGTTGAAGTGTTGATTGCCAAGGAAAGATCTGAGATGCAAAAACAGATGAAAATCGCTAGGAGTAAGGTCAGGGCTGTATGAGTGGGGTGGTCAAACACGTCCCAGTCAAATCCCTGTAGGATGTTTTTTGTCGCATTTGCAGTTTGTGGTCATACATTGTCATAAAGAAACACAACACCTTTTGACATCACAAATTTGCCGATAAATTTCAATTGGTTTCACTTTCCTAGCATTCAGAAAACCAATCAAAGATATGATTTCACAAGCAGCAGGATTTTCAATCAACACCGACATTATAAACAAGCACAACAAAGCGTATGTGGCTGACAGCGATCTCACAATGGCACACGTTTCTTCTCCTTGATACAGAGCGTCTACTGCGCATGTGCGGAACTGCGATCGCAGCGCTGCAGCAGAGATAAATTGAAACAGAACTTACTTTCTGGATGCCCCTTGTATAAGATGTAGTTCAAAAGTAACATATGCACTTTTTGTTTAAATGCTCATAGTTTGGTACAAAATACACTTGAGAATCATCAGCAATATGTCTGAAATTTTCTACCTCAGTAAAAATATCTTTGCTTCCATATAATTTTTATTTGGGTTTTTAAAAAGGAGTATATGCATTAAAGGTGCTCATTTTTGCAATATTGCAAATGAAAGTAGTAAAATGAACTCATCTATAATGTCAACAGTATACTTCTTCAATAATATAAATATTGGCTTCAAATGAAGGTAGTTTTAACTATCATAAAATTCTTATAGACAGCACATGGTGGTCACTTATAAAAAGCAGACTGACAGAGATGAAAAGTTTAGAGATGAAAAATAAACTGACTTCACTATAATCCACATAATTGGACATTATCAGCCCTAACACACATGTAAGACACTACTTAGTTGCACCCAAGAGCACCGTCTTGTGAATCCTATTTTTTTCTAAAGACTATGCTAGATTAATGGACCCAAGGCTCAACTTATCAAATGTAATGAGGCCTTTTCTCTCTCTACTGATGTTATGTCATTGAAACAATTCTGTGAATGGTCAGTACTCCAAACATAAAATAAATAATTCAGTTTTAAGTCTCAAAAAATTTCACTGCACGTTTATGTACTTTTGTTTCACTTACTCTCTTCTAACCACTAACTTTACTTTCTCACATCTTTTTCTTACTTTTGTTTACAATCCTAATTCTTAAGATTTTTATTTACATAAATGATAATTGTGGTATATAAATCTTATGTGTATTTTAAATGGAACAGAACCAACAAAAAGGTAAATTTGCATGCAATAATTAAATGTTACCATTTAATGCAAATTAAATTGCAGCAATATTATTAAAATTGCACAAATTAACATGCTTAAACCTGATTGTTAATGTAACAGTGCATGAAGTAAGCATGAGGATACAAAAGCAAAGCATTAAAGGTGTTTGTTAAGTGTGTCTGAATATTTTTTCCACCATCTTTTCTCTGTGCAACCTGTTTCTTCAGATCAAATATTGCAGTTTTGATTTAAACTTAGAAATAATAATGCTTTGTTTGGTGTTAATGTTTCTTTATTTCAAATTTAGGATCAGATATTAGACTGAAGAATGAATTTGGTCCATCACTAGGGATGAAGAAATCCTCAAGTCTGGAATCTTTACAAACCATGGTACAAGAGGTGAGTATTTTATTGATGCTACAGAGCTGCAGGTAAAGAAAAGCAGACTCTTGACTTATGTTCTGCTTGGCTCTGCAGTCTTGAGTCACAATAGCAGATTTGTACATGAACCTTTAAGTTCAGCTTGTCATCAGTTACATATGCACTGACAGTCAAGAGATACAAAGAAGTATTTAGCATTATAATGAAATATCAAATCTTGCCCCCATATGCACGGTTTTATTCCCCCTCCTCTCTCTTCTAGCTAAATACAATGTTTATTATACATTTTATAATATAATTTTCAAATGTAAAGGTTTATTTAATTTTAAGGCATTTGTACTCATCCATAAAAAGTTCAGTATTTTTCTTTGTTTTCAAAATAAATACAAAATTTACTGAATATTCTCCGTGAGAAACCAAACCAAAAATAAAATTAACTTAATATTGGGTGCATAAAGCCTCCCTTCCATTATTAACTAATTCTTTGGGGTATATACTTTGAAAATGTACATTTTTTCTAAGCACAAATGTCTTAGAAGTATATTTTGTCCACTAAAATTGCATAGCATTGCCATATATTAATTTTACTTGCAAAAAGAATTGAGCATGCAAATCTTGGTAATTAATTGCAAATCATTCAGCAATCAGGGCATATGAACAGAAGGATCGTACATGTTTTCTGTTCATCTCATGCCTTAAGTGAATGTAGGCTGGCATTCAATCAGTTTAACGTTGAACACTAAGGTTCAATGAAGTCACCCAATATTTTCTGAATCAAACACTTTTTATGGCATTGCATAGATTTATACTTTTTCATAGAATGTAGTTACATAGAAATAAACAAATCAAATTTATAAAAGGAATGCTATGTTGATTTGATCCTTCTTGTGCCACATATTGTGTATATTATTATTTTAATACAAAAATATTTTTATAGAAGGAGTAAATATTTTTAAGATTGTATACAATTCTATTAAGCTTTTAATTCAGTAGATTAAACATGATGTGCAATAGCACAGAAGTGTATTAAGTTAGATATCCTTTCCCCTTTGTAATGAAAATGGTACATATGCATCATAACTTTTCAAGAGGGTTAAACATATAATGATAAGTTTTGTTTACAAAAACACTGATCTCATTTGTATGTAACATGTATATATATATATCTATCTTTTTTCACTTTATTCAAAATTCTGTGCGTCACTTACACACTGGAAGCTTTGAATTTGGTGTAATCTGATGTAATAGCACAAGGATAAACTTGTATTAAATTTTTTAGTATAAGCAGACTATTAAAAGTCGACAGAGAATGTAGATACTCTAAATAAAGTGAGAGACCTCAAAAGAATATATTTAAAGAAACATCATTTCTAACAATAATTACATGCTTCTTTTCCTTTTTTAATTTTTGAAGTTTTTTACCATAGCATAATGCATAAATATTGAAATATTTCACCTAGAAGTAATGTTAATTTTCTTGTTGTTAGATCCAGATGCAGGAGGACAATGATCCTGCATATACATATAGAAATGCCCAAGGTGCAGTGAGAGTTATACGCGGACGAGGTTGTAATGAAAGTTTTCGTGCTGCTGTGGATAGAAGTTATGAGGCTCCCCTTTCTGACCTTAGGAGCAGAATAGGAATGGAGACTCGTAAGTCTTTAATAATAATATTTGCCTCTTGCTGAAGAGGATTTTATACAGAATTTGGTTTACAGAAAAACACAAATATTCATGTCTTGGTCTGGGATTATATGTGTAGTCAAGTTATATCTGTAATATTTATTTAAATAGGGTTCTGATTCATTATGTATGATAACTTCCATCTGCCTATGGTTAAATGTTACAAAAATCTCATAAAAAACACAGGTTGAAAGTTAATGGTTTCCCTATTGAGCCTCCGATTTGGTTTTTGCCTGTAAATTGGACATCTGAGCATTTTGTGTATGTTTATTCTCTCCCTCTCTGAACTTTGTTTTAAATGTTAAAGTGCAATAATGTGGTTTTGTGTTATGAAGTAGTATGATTACTTCTTTTGATTATGACATATTGAATCTTCTATGATAGTTTGAAAAATGGATCTGTTTGAGTATTAAGCTTTTAGATAACTGGAGTTATCAGCTCTGAATGTAATAATACACGGAACTATGTGCTGTGTAACTATTTATGCACAATGGCAGTGAGATAAGGTTAATATATGAAACAGCCCATATTCATAGTACAACAAAATAAATCACAGCACAATCTCTGTCATTCATTGTCCTATTTGTTAAGTGCAATAATAAAAGCAAGATAATTTTGATTATAATTTCTTAAGTGAATTTTTTGATTGCATCAAACAAAAATCCAATAAATGGCCCAAATCAGTGGTGTGTATAGTGTGTTTGTCTGACATTTGATCTTGGTTAGGGTGAACTTCCAAATAAGACCTTTTTTCAGGTTTATTATGAAAAGACGAATTTCAGGTAACTTTAAAGTAATTTGACATAGTTTCAAAGTTAAATAAATATTTTGTTTGTTAACGACATTGTCAGTTGCCACTGATGTGCCAGAAATTTGACCAGCCGAATCCTTTAAAATGCCAATAAACCTACTGACATGGGTCTGTCCTTTCAAGTACACTTAAAAACTATCAGTCGGTTGGGTTTGAACTCATTACTTTGGAAACAGAAGGGTACAGCTGAACTTTGTTCTTGTTTAATACAAATAATTATAGGGTACTATTAACTATTTCACTCATTCAGTGTTTGATATTGCCTCAAACAACATTGAGCATGCCTAAACACTCTCTCTAAAAAATTATTTTTTTGGAATTTGGGGACCTCAAAATATGTACATTCAGTGACAAAGTATCAAATTTTTGGATGGAGTGCAATATCTTCTCCAATGTTAGTCTAGGTGGTTTATTTGGTTAGGCAGGTATCTTACTTATCCCAAGGCCAGGAGTTCAAATCTGGCCCAGACCGTTGTCAGCTCCTTTTCAGTCTATTTACTAGCATGTAAAATGGAATTAAATTCTGACGCACCAATAGCACTGATATGATCCTGGCAATTGACAGCAGTGCTAACAAATAAGATATTTATTTCTATAATTTCCTTTCATGGAAGTGTTGAAAACAGTATTGTTGTAATAAATTAAATTTAAGGTTGAGTCAATTAATGACACTAAACAACACTTACTTTTATCACATGTCACAAAATGATCCAACAACTTCAAAAACTACAGAAAAGAATTATATTACAGTGGATACCTGCACATTGTGGAATTGCTAGAAATGAATCAGCTGATTTTCTTGCCAAAAAAGGTGCAAATTTAATTCAGAACAAAAGAAAAAACTTACCCTTTACATCCATAAAAAGATTAATCAAAAACAAATATAAAAACAAACAAAACCAATCAATACTAACAAAGCCAAAGATAAAAATTGAACATTTTAATTAAAAATCCAGAAATTATTCCAGAAGTCCCACGTAAAGCTGCAGTAGCAAATTTTAGATTACTTACGGAACATGATTATTTGGCCAAACACTTACACAGAATAGGAATTTATACAAGTCCAAATTGTCCTCTGTGCAATAAAGAAGAGGAAATGACTCAAGAACATTTTTTAACCTGTAAAGCCCTACCTGTGTGTGGGTAGTGTTTAACGCCCGCTTTTACTACATACGGCACCGCAGGCGGTGACACTGATGATACATGAGATGAAGATGGAGCACCGGTGGAAAGAGATGGCGGGGGAAACCGGAGGTCCCGGAGAAAACCCGCCCCAGCGCCGTGTTGTCCACCACAAATCTCACTTTGCGGTCGCCTGGGATCGAACCCTGGTCGCTTTGGTGAGAGCCAAGCGGTCTAACCACTGAGCCACGTCGCGGCCAAGCCCTACCTGCCGGGCCCACTACACAGAAATATTGGAGAGCAAGAGAGCAAATGGCTTCATTGCCAAAGCCTAGCATTTGAAAACAACAACACCACCACTTACTTTTAAATTTCGCAGAACATGTTTTGGAGGCAACTTTCCCCATTGTCGATGTCCGGTTGACAATCGAGGAAAGTAGCCTCTGAAACAGGATCCAGGAAATTTAAAAGTAAGTGTTGTTTAGTGTCATTAGTCGACTCAACCTTAAATTTAAGATATTTATTTCTTTATTTTTTTCTCTACTTCCATGTACATGGTTGATAAGGTAAAACTAGACTCTAAACACACTTCCCAAGCATGCATATGTTTAAATAAATATTATTTATATATGTTGTTAAATAGATAATAAGTTTTATAGTAAGAATACACTTATCAAAAATCAATTTAAGTAAGATAAAGCACTAAGAAGAGGTTAAATGCCTATATGTGAAGTTATGGATCATGAAGCTTGAATTTATAAACCTTTGCTAATATAAGTGAAGTTTTAAGTTACAAATTATTATATTTGTGTATATTTGTTTGCTTCACTGTTAATAGCTTCATATTTTACGTATGTATAAGAATATTGTTAAACATCATTACCTCTTGCGAAGTTATAGATTAAGCTAAGTTATTATTTGATGATGACAGAATATGACACATTTTTAAAGTGTAAAATGTGTAGCACTTTTTTCTGTATAGCATTGCATTGAATTGTGTTGCATCAGTTGAATACCTAGTGAGCTCCTTTTGTGATTCATACCTTTTACCTGCCATTAGCTCTCACTGCTGATAATAGAAATATTTGTCACTAATTACTAATGGTCTAAAAGTCAATTGCATAATTTAATCTCCTTCGCTGTATTTATGCTAATTATTACTATGTTTTTAGCTGGAACCTTGAAATCCTTCTACTAACTAATTTTATCATTGCATTTTTTTTCTAATTTTCCTTCCAAAGGCATGGAAGCACTCTTAAAATCTAAATGTATGACAACAATTGCCTGCAAAATTGCTGTATTATAAGTTATAATGCTATCTTGTAATATCATGAACTAAGACAGTCGTTGACACTAGTTTGCCAAAAGAATGGAAACTTCTTATTACGGTAGAATCTCGATTAACCATTATAATGAATATGGGGGTTGACAGTTAACTGTAAATTATGGATAATTCATTTTAATTAGCATTTATGAAAAAATAATGAACTAAACACAGGGTCTTATGTTATGATTCCTGTATCAAAGAAAAATGGCAATAAAGATTATGGCAGTCATACTAATGGATTATTGAATATAAATGCTTATTACCTTGAAGCAATTTCAGAAATAAGTAAAAATATGTTAAAACAGCAATGTTTCTAATTACTAAAAAATTTCATTACATGCATCGTTTTTCTATTCTATGGTTAAACTCATTTCATCATGGTTATGTGATTGCATATTAATTCTATAATTAAAGATTATAGGTCTATAACTTTTTTAAAAGTTAAAGAAGTACAAAAGAGTAACATGGAATGTACACTGAGCACAGAAATAATTTGTTAAATCTCTTACACAAAGATCATAACTAAACCTGTATTTGAAAGTAATGAGTCGGTAATTCAAACACAAACATCACTTAAATTATCCTTACTTGGACATGTTTCGGAGATGTTAGTGTTGTTTGTGTTTGAATTACCAACTCATTACTTTCAAATGTTAAATACATCACTGTTTCTAACCTTTTGCTTCAAATAATATAAACCTGTATTATTGTACATTTGTTGCTTTGTTAGAATTGTTCTGGTAACAGTACAAAGATTATGTGCTTTTATTTAATGTTAAAGAAAAGAAGGAAGCTGGACGCTATGCATTTGCTATTTTCTTCTCTCTCCTCCCTCAATCTTCTTTACTGACCTTTTAACACAGCCTAAGTAGTTTAAATGCCCTTTGTTTTGGTATGTTGTTAGGTTTTCCACTAACAACCTAATATTGATACCCTGTATTAACTGCTGGCTTGGTCTGCTTTTATTCTCTGTGCTTCTTCCTACCTTCTCCTCTGTATGGCTTGGGGATGCACACTTCAGGAAATAGCAACAATGACGATGGCTTCTCCCCAATCATAGTTGCTGAGGAGGATGGACCCTTGCCATCGGGAATACCTGTTGATTGTGGAAACAATGGAGGTCCTGCAGGTGGCACTGGATTTGGGTTTAGCTCAGTGCGTGGTGGTCCAAGGCAATCTTCTCTCAATGCAGTGCTGGATGCAAAACACAAAACCGGGAAGAAGAAGCCTGGTATCTTCAAGGGAATTGGCTCAATGTTCAGGTAAGCTTTTATTATTGAAAGATTTTTTAAGAATAATAGTTAACTTACTGAACAAATATTCTCAGGTTTTTATTTTATGTGAAGAAATAAAATCCTGAACATTTTTGTGGGAACTGAAGTTACAGCATATATAAATAGTTCAAACACTCAATATTTAGTAGTTTACATGTACTGTAAAATCTATCTTACTAACCTGATAGCTTGGTGCACCTGGATCGTTAAGAGGAAATGGCTGTTTGTTCATGTATGTTTTGTTTTACTACTCTGCTTCTCTCTCTTTTTTTATAATGGTTGGTGAAGAAGAGCTTGATATAGAGTGTAGTAGTTCAAAGTATCTTATGTGTTACTTTTACATGACTTTACCCATTTTTCAATAAACTATTATTATACAAGATTATTCTTCTCTCTATTTTTTATTAATCATGGTAGAAGTTAACCAATATTTTTATTACATATTTCCTTGTAAGTACAGTTAGACTAAGTGAGTACAATAGGTTTAATTGATAGTGAAATCTCTTACTATATTGTTGGCTTTGAAATTCTATTCTCTTTGCATGATGACAAGAAAAATAGAACAATTGTCCTCCTGAGAAAAGTATAAGTATTTGAAAATTCTAAGCAACAACAAACAATATCTCAAAAATGTTTAAAAGGCAAAAAAGTTTTATTAGATATAAATTATATAATTTAAAGAGATCCACATTTTTTGTGTAGTAAGCTTTTGTATTTCTCTTATGGTCCACTAATTATAGTTAACCTTATTATTTGTCCACAAAAAATTGAGTTCAAATGTAAAGCAACTGGTTTGATGTATGTACTGTCAACATTGTCCTGTTGAAAGGTGATGGTTTAATTTTGTCTTCATTCAACTGAGCAATAAAATTATAAAATATATCAGCAGTATACTGTCTGCCCAGTACAAGAAGGCAAGCTAGAGGAATGTGTAACATAATCACTTTTGCTGTTTGCACAGTGTTTATACTCGCCTCCTTAGTATGACAAGGATGCTAGGTTCATTTAAAATATGCAAGTATTTTCATATAACTCACCCATACATAATACCTATCACTGCAGTTACTGCTATGAGCATTAGATCTGGCCGCATGGGTGACTTGTTTACACTCTCATGCACTTATTTCCTAGTAAACAGATTCACTACCAGAGTAGATAAACAGTTCAAACCTTTCTCCTTCATTCCTCTCTTGTGGTGGGTAGACAGTACATCAGAATTAATTGAATTGCCAAAGAATGTTGGCCCAATTATACTTTCTCATATTATGGTAACCCAATAACAGGTTTTGTCTTATTTGATTGAATTGTCTGCAGACCAAATTTGCAAGTTTTGGGAATTTACACAGATAAGTGAAACCATGCTTCATTTGTTAATAAAGTTTAGTCTATTTTAATTTATGAATCTTTGGTACCATTCACAGAATGCCAGTCTCATTTTGTAATCAGTTTTAATTCTGAATGAAGGTAATTTTATAAACGAACAGCTAATTAACTGATCTAATAGTGGTTAACTATAAAGCCCGGGCCTTAAAGTACTTACATGTTGTAAGTCGCCATTAAGGTAGTTGTCTCATGTATTTATGAGAACTCCTAAGTGGTTTACCAGGAAAAACACAAGTCAATAGGAGAATTTAATGTCATTTCGGCACGTTGGCCATAGTAGCTCAAGGATTAGAGCAGCTGGACGGCAACCAGAAGTTCCATGGTTCAAATCCCGGCTATGGCATTCAATTTTTCAGTCTGACTCTCTCTATCTTTCTGAACAGCTGAAGTTTGTCTCATACACCTTTATGTGTTTTCCACTTAGAGATTCTGGTTTTTTAAGGTAATTTGCATTTTGATTTTATTGGACTGGCAGCATTATATCCAGGATTTGATCAAGTGTATGTCTTCCTACTCTCAGGAGATCATAAACTGAGCTGGTCACATGAAATTTATTTATAAAATGTTGAACAGCACTCCAATTTGGATGCTTTGGAGTTAGAAAAATGTATCTGAAATTTGGAAGCAAAGAATTCTGTTTTTGTACTTAAGACTCTTAAATCTGACACTGCTTGACACCAGTCTTCAGTCTATCATCTGCAATATATAAAATTATCATTAATATTTGCCTTCTGGAAGAGGTCCAGAGAAAGATTTCAAACCGTGAACTGTAAACAATTGTTAATGTTCGTAATATGACAATTAGTGATGCCATGATTGTAAATTGAGATAGACAAAAATGAAAAAAAGGGAATTTGTTTAATAAATTGCTAAATTTAATAAAAAATTTAATAAATTGTTAAGAAAACAATACATTATATTACTTTTAATTTTGTGGATTATGAACAGAAAACTTCCACATATCATAGGCTACTTATTATGAATGAAAATTAAGCTTACATTATTAAATATTCTTTTTTTATAAGCCATATATTCAGCTTCTAGCAGTACATTAAGCAAGCAGAAATTTGAAATAATTTTGACAAGCATAAGAATATTAAATAAACATGAGGAGACTAAAACTAAATTGTAAAGAATTTTTAAAAACATTATGAAATTAAATGGTTTCTCCCCTCCCTGTAATTTCAGAGATTGGAATACATATTGAATGTTCTTATATTTACATCCTAAGAATTTCCATATACTTATATCCTAAGTATACGAATTAAGCAGACATTTGATTAGTTATGTTAGCATTAAATGCTACATAGTTGTGCTACTTCTGAACTATTAGTACCCTACATGATCATATTATCAAAAATTGTTATAAAATGCATCTAAAACTGCTAGAACAGAAAACAATAGTACTCCGTACTATACAGAGGTATAAATATGTTTAATTTAATCACTAATAAAATAAATCAAGGTATCAAGCCAAAGTTTAGAGACTAAAGACATTTTTATTTCTTCAGCATTTTTTAAAGTTAAAAGAATGCTATGACCAGTTTAACCCAGCTCTGAAATGTTTTATAAATTATTTAATTTACATGTAATTATATTGTGCGTGATAATATAATAATTAAGTTATCTTTATCACTTACTTAAGCTTTTTGTATTGTTCATTAGTTTTAAGAATTTGACAAAACCATGAATTGCATTAACATCTCTTACTGTGAAAAATATGCTCACCCACTCACCCACTCACCCACCCACCCACCCACCCACCCACCCACCCACCCACTCACTCACTCACTCACTCACTCACTCACTCACTCACTCACTCACTCACTCACTCACTCACTCACTCACTCACTCACTCACTCACTCACTCACTCACTCAATGATTCTACTTTTTATTATTATTTAATGGTGTAGTTCTGTGTAATTATAACACTATAAATTCTGAAATTCACATCCTGACAAATGCTGTTACTCGCGAAGATGAGACTTTCCAATTGGCATAAAAGAAATTAAGGGATAATTATCTTAATTGCAGGTTTGGAAAACATCGAAAGACTTTAGATATGCCCCTACAAATAGCTCTTCAACAGGAGCAAGAGGAGGGTGCAGCATGTGCAGTAGAAGAAGAGAGGGAGGCTGCACGTAGAGCTGCTCAAGAAGAGCAGCAGCGAATACAGGAACAGTATCGCAGACTGATGCAGCGACAACGACAAATGGAAAGTCAGGTATGATGACCATAAGAAAAATGTCAAGTCCACGTTAGAAGCTTATATTAAATGGAATTGAAATAGAGATAAGTGTCTCATCAGCTTGATGCAGTTTTAGTAACAGATTTAATAATTTCTGTTTGCATAAATCAAGTTAACAAAATGTCTCTAGGATTCTTTTTTGTTGGAAGGAGATGAAATGATAATTGGTAATTACTGAGCATTTCAGTAGCATAAAATATGGATTTTGTGCCCTTGCTAGTTTCAAATACAAATTTGTTGCAATTTCAAATTCCAATAGATGACTTATTGTGTAGAAGCATACGTTTGGGTCATGCAAGCCCAAACTAAAGTCCAATACAGCAAAACTGTATTGATAACAGTAAAGCAATTACAGTAACTCTTTTATATTTATTACTATATAATCTTGTTTAAAGACTATTTCTTAGGAAATATACTTAAATTGTTCAGTTACAACAGTGAAAAATGGAAAGTGAAGCTTATTTTGCCATACGGGCAGAGAATTTGTAAGTCATCAAAAAAGAATTTCCATTTTACATCATCAAAATGTACTTCAGATAGTGGGAAAGACAATTAAGATATGCCATGTAGGTTTTAAGTAATAAATTAAAAAAAGACTGAAATTTACAAAAAGAGTGAAATTTCCATAGAACATTTTTGAGTTTACTTTTTTCCATGGAAAGGAAACTATGTTATAACATCAAATACAAATTTCTTTTACTAAAAGTACTTTAACAATTAATTCAAAGTTGAGGAGATAAATTTTGAAGCTCTTGGAAAAGATCAGTAATATACATATAATTTACTCTCACACTTTAAAAATAATAAAATTTTAGCCTGTATGGAAATATTACTTATTTTTATGCAAAAAGTAGCTTGAAATTGATTTGGAGATATCATTAGAGAATAAAATTTGAGAAAATTACATATAATGATAGCGTCAACATGAAAAATTTAATGCCATGGCCGGGATTTGAATCACAAATCTCCTGGTTTCCGTCCAGTCACTATAATCCATTGAGCTACCATGGCCAATGTGTCGTGCTGACATTAAATTCTCCTTTTGACTCGTATATTTCCCCGGTAAACCACTAGGGGTTCTCGCATTCGAGATAAACCGTTTGTGGTGACTTACTATCATAAGTACTTCAGTCCCAGGCTTCATCATTTAACTCTTATTATTTTAGTTAATTGATGGAAATTAATTATTTCTTCACACTAGCCGTATATAGGCTAAGGTTTTTCATAGATAGCGTCAACATGAAAAATTCAATGTCATGGCCGGAATTTGAACCACGGATCTCCTGGTTTCCATCCAATTGCTCTAACCCATTGAGCTACCATGGCCAACGTGCCGTCCTGACATTAAATTCTCCATTTGACTCGTGTATTTCTCTGGTAAACCACTAGGGGCTCTCACATCCGAGATACTCTGTTTGTTACGACTTACTTTCATAAGTACTTCAGTCCTAGGCTTCATGATTTAGCTCTTATTATTTTAGTTAATTGATTGAAATTAACTATGTTGACGCTATCTATAAAAAATCTTAGCCTATATACGGCTAGTGTGAAGAAATGATTAATTTCCATTAATTTCACTCAGCTCACACTGTCAGTTCACAAATGCAAAGTAGTTCTGTTGTTCAGTTGCTTCACATTTACTTTACTTTCTTCTGTATCAAAGCAGCAAAAAAAAAAAAAAAACAACAAAAAAAAAACTCTGGGCTCATTTTGAGCATCATTTCACCCATTTCATTCATTTTCAAATATGACTTAATGTTAGGGGATGTAAAAAAGTGCCCATCTTAGCCTCTTCTTCTAGATGGTTCACACTTTGGTGATTCAAACATATCTAATACCTTGCAATTGTTGCATTTACTGCACACTGCATTTAATGTCCATACTTGCTCAGAGAATTGCACTTGCTATAGTACCAGAAATGCTCCTGTATTGCAATGTAAATACAAAGCATGTAGGTCTAGAGCCATATATGTACCAGGATGGGGAAAAAATATCTAAGCATGTAGGTCTAGAGCCATATATTTACCAGGATGGGAAAAAAAATATTTAGGCTACATTATTAGAATCATGACAAAAGTCAGTGTCAAGCATTCTTGCAGAAATTTGTTTAAAAGGTTAAACATATATACCTTCCATCACAATATCTGTACGAATTAGTAAAACATTTATATAAAAACTTTGTCATATGTTAAACAGAGCATAGATAATCATGAAATTAAAACACAAAAGGATTTCCAGCGCCAAGACTCATACTGTTTTGAAAAATGTCCTAACTACTCTGGAGTGAACATTTATAATAAATTGCCACAGAAGAATTAAGAAATTAAAGACAATTTATTTACTGATACTCTTAAGACTTCTCATTAAAAAGGAATACCATTCATTAAAAGAATATTTGGAATACAGTCTCTAGGGCCATATCTAGATGTGGTATAATAATGTAACTACTAAGGTATATAATTTATGTATATATGTTTGTAATATTTTATTATATTCTTTGCATTGTTATCATTATACTTCATTTTCTATTCTGATGAATCACATGATGTAAGTGTATATTATGAATAAGGTATGTATGTAAATTAGAGTTAACACTGAAGTAATGTAATTAAAATTATGCATGAATCAACTGAGACACTCTGTACTTCACATACCACAAATTTTCTTTCAATGCATTTCACCTCACTTGAAGGTATTATCAAGAAATTGTTGACAGGCTAGAACCTTGGTATTCCAACTGATCATGGTTCTTCGAAGACAAGGCATCTGATGATTCAATGAGGCTAAGTAAAATATATCTTCCAATGTATGTTCTTTTCCTCTGGAAAAGAAGTCTGGCATTTATAAAATTAATGGCTCAGACTGCAATAAGATATACACTGAAAAGACGAAATGTACATTGAAACCAGATTAAAAGAACACTTTAGGAACATCAGGCAAAAGGAAATAGATAAATCTGCAGTAGCAGCACATTTCTGGGATTATAACCACAACATAGAACAGAAAACCCAACTACTAAAATTAGTTCTTTTGAATCGAGAATTAAACTTCTGGGAAAACATTTATATAAAGAAATTCAAAACACATTTAATGATTTTTGACATTCCATCAGAAGAATATATTTTACTTAGCCTCATTGGATTGTCACCAGATATCTTGCTTTTATAGAACCAGGATCAGCTGGAACACCAAGGTTCTAGCCAGTCAACAATTTCCTGATAATGCCTTCAAGTGAAGGTGAAATATGTTGAAAGGAAATTTGTGGAATGTGAAGCAGAGTGTCTCAGTCAACTCATAGTGTAATTTTAATTATGTATGTGTTTATTTTAAAGATGTAACTTGAATATGTACTTACTACAGAATGCTAACAACAATATGGCTTCTCAAGACCAAGAAGGAGGAAGTGAGGTTAGCTTTCCTGGTGCTGGTCACCATCGAGAAGGGTCAAACTCAAGTCAAGCTGCCCCACAATCTAGATCAGAACGTATTCACCAATTGAGAGCTCAGCATCAGCGACGTCATGCTGAGAGGCGGGGCCAATATCCACTTGATGACAGGGAAGAGCGCTATGAAGAAGCTATTAGACAGGTAAGGAACTATATTTATTATAACAAGTGAGAAAATTTATTTAAAATGCAGAAGTAAATATGCTTTTATACCTACTTGAATCAACTTAATCTACACTTTCGATTTTAATCCAGTTCCCCAACTGATGTTATGCATAATAATCAAACTCGAGTGTTTCATCAATTTTTTAGGTTTAAGTGTTGATACAAGTGTTGATACAATTGTAATGTTTTTAAGGATATTAATTGGCCTCATCAGCCAGTGGGTGACTGATGATAATTTCAAATATTCTTGAAAGGGCCCGTCTTGGTAGTGTGGTGGTAGCATGTCTGCCTCACGTTCAAGAGGTCCCGATTCGAATCTCGGTCAGGGTGAGTTACCTGGATAAGGTTTTTTCGGGGTTTTCCCTTATCCTTAAAGATGAATGTCGCGTAACTCTAAGCTTATGGACCCCGGACTCATTTGAGCATTATTTCATCCATTCCATTCATCGTCTGATAAGTGTTTCAGTTGTGTTCTAATAAATAAAAGTTAAGGTTAGTGTAAATAAATGTGACTGCTTCAATACTTCAACAAAATCAGACTTTTTAAAAATGAATTCTAAATATACATTTCTCATAATATATAAGTATTACAAGTTTGAGTCAAAAGCAATAGTTTATAGAAGTTGATACCTAAATGCAGAGCATGTAATAAAAGTGAATATGAAAAAAGACTAAAATGTTATGTATAAAAATCATGTAATTAACCAGTAAGTACTGAATATGAAAAGTATGTGCAATGTAAATGGCATTTTGTTTTTTCAAGTGCATAAGTTTTGACCAAGTTTCTGGTAGTACTAGGATTTACTATGGCACTATTTAGAATGTAAGTTACTTTTTTATTCAAGTGAATAGATTTTCACTGAACTTTTGGCTGTAAATAGGTTTACTATGATAATCTTTGGAACTGTACAGTGAAGTAGTTTTAATATGGGGGTGGACAGAGCCTAGGTTCCATGAAAGGTAACTCTCATTTCTTTGGAACCTGTGCTTTTTTGAGCACCCTTCAGTCATCATTTCATTTACAGCATCTAGACCTGAGGTGTTACAAGGTCCATATGTAACAAGCCAATTATAGCAGTAAACAGAAAAGCTATTTTACAAGCAATCAATGAGCCAAATACGAGACTGCAGATTTACATTTAATTTAAATTATTTAAATTTAAATTATTTTCCAGTTTCTTTATACAATCTGTACATGATTGCAGAGATTAGAACAACCAGATCACACAACCAACCAGCAGCAGGGACGTTCATCTAATTACGACTTATATGGAGAAATGACTCGACCTGGCAGTAGAGTTGGGATTAGTGACCCTGCACGCTTTAGTCATTATGTTAATTATGAAGAAATTCAGCAGCATCTCAAGTAAGTTACAGATCATGCTTCTTTAGGTATCTATATGCTGTAAAGTACTGTCACTAACAGAAAGAGTATGACTGATGAATTAGTGTATGACACTTTGATGAACATCCAGTTTTAACAAAGATGAAAACTGCATAAATTGAATTAAAAATTGTTTTATCCTTTTCATTGATTGCCATAAATGCAACTATACTTAGAGTGAGAGAGAGCATTTTATTTCCTAAAAAGGGGGGGGGGGGGTGGAGGAAAACAAATTTTTGTTTTCTTCATGTATTTTACTATACAACTCGAATGTACAGCATTATACTAGCTTTTCTGGCTATTTTGGAAAAAGGACCTTGTGATTGAAGTTTAGCACAATCAAGTTGAAGGAAATTTGGTATGTACAACCTGTCTAAAGAATGTATGCAGACAGCTGGCAGTGGAAGTTTGCATAGAAACAATAAACAAGCAACATTACGTCACCAATTGTGGTGCAATGCCCTGAACTGTTCAGCAATATTGAAATGCAGCAGTTGAGTGCCTTACAGTGGACAAGTTTGAATCAAATCAAAATGCAAACAATATGCGAAGTCATATGCTCACAAAGTAGAATAAGAATATTCAATGTGTTACAGTTTTGTAAAGAAGAGAAATGTAAAGATATAATTATTTCATTAAATAATGCTATAAAAAGGACAGCAACAGCAGTGGGCAACAGCGAAAGAACTGTGCATAATATAGTGAAAGAGCTTCAAAATTCAAAACATATGAGAGGCAAACTTTAAACACCTTTTACACATCTCCCACATCCAAAAAGGTTCGAACTTGATGAGTTTGAAAAATGTGTCATCCAAAAAGGTTTGAAGTTGATATGTTTGAAAAATGTGTTGTATGCAGAACTTTTCTTGAGCAGAGAAAAGAAATTTGTAAAAATAATGAGTGTTGTAGAAAAAATCCCTTTTGAAGGTAGAAGGACACATTCTGGAGAATACTTAAAGGCTAAGCTCTTTAAACCAAGCCATGCTACACTGGTAACTTCTCTAAAAACTGCACTTATTTGTCAGACATGCAATAAATGCTGATTGTTCGTTCAGGACAAGGGTTACAGTAAACAAATGGAGAATAAATTAATACAAACATGATATAGAATTGTTAATTCAATTTTAAATTTTCATAAGTATTGTTAGGTAGTGGCTTTATATACCTTGACCTTATAGTAGTGTTGCTAATACCACCACTTAAACTGATATATGAATGATGTGCAACATTCTGTTCAGATCTTTACATTCCAAAAGGTATACTTGATAATGCATAAAGTGAATAACAGTAAAGCACATTTACAAATACTTAAGCTGTTCATTTCACCTGTGGAATGAAAACCATGACCTTGGTCCAAATCCAAAATTATTAAAGGGATGATAAACCAAAACAAACTGACAACACGGGAGAGCATCTTAATATGGAAAAATAAGAAACGGGTAATAAACTTTGAAATCCCACCAGTCAATAATTTGATAAAAGAGGTTCATAGTTCCATCACCAGAGAGAAGGCACAGACGACAACAGACGATGGACCTTCAAGGTTGACCTAATTTTGAGTGAGAAATGAAGAAAACGGAAGTGAAATTCAGAATGGAGGAGTTTGAAAGTAAAATGAAGAATGTGAAAACAAATGAAAAATGAAATCCCAACTAGCTTTCGATATTGAATCTCTTAAATATCAGATAAGTTCAATAATAAAAGCCCGGGAAGAAGACTTTGCAAAAGGCTTAAGAAATTAAATTTCACATGGATAAAATTAATGTGGTGGGAAACAGCATCTAGATCAAACAGAGATATATATAAATAGAGTTAATGGAGGACAGTGAATTTGCCAGTGGTGAGTATCTAGACCAGCAGATGACAGAGCTACAGCCTAATGTCCAGCCAAGGTACAAACTGCAGTTGGTTGGGACAATAAGACCTTGAGGAGGAAGCAGTTGGCAGATTTGAGACATAGGGTCAATCCTGAAAGGTGGACAATCTGGTATATCAGTTACATGTTGCTTTTAGATGCACTGATACACAACTATTGGATGCACGGATAATCCCTAATGGTCAATAACAGTGTGTTGAGGAGAGTTCAGTTCCCCAGTCAGGAAAATCAGAATGATACAGGATGTAGATTTGTATGACGATGGGTGTGAATGAGATTGGGGAAAGAAGTACTAGTAGCAGTTAGAATAAATACTCACAGTGGCTTGCTTACACCTCATCAAAATGTGCAAAGACTTTCATAAGAAATTATTTCTGTATACTAAGTGACTGAAAAGATCATTCACCAAAATTAGGCCATTGTAAGATCCTACCCTCGTTCCTGTTCAGAAACCTATGTCCGATACTGCATTGTGCATTGAAGGAAAACTGCCGAGTTTATAAAGGATGGTGTAGGTCAATCAACTTGTGTTGTTACCCAAACCAAAGGATTTTATGTTGGTTGTTCAAATAAATCACATGAATCAGTTTTGATATATAAAATTACACAAATTATTTAGTATATAACTTAAATTATGTACATAGTATATTTAGTATTATTTCATAGTGAATTCTGCATTTTGATGGACATTTTCTGAGTGTAACAGAATCCATTTAAGTTTTTAATCTTACCTGAATGCTTCTTGCAGAACTCATTTCAGAAATAATATACCATATTTCTGTTAATTTAAATTAGATTTTATATTCTATAATGCAACAGTTCTAGGAGTACATCTAGAGAAAATTGCCTCTAAATAGAGGTGTCTCATTTTACACAGTTGTCTAATATTCATCATTTAACATTGATATACAAATTGAATGATTAAAGGACCATCTGTAAATAAATTGGACAATTTTAAATATATCAAGATTTAACTGTATTGGAACACCACAGTGAAGCTAAAAATTATTAATTTTTAGATGAGTCGTATTTATTACACATCTGCTTCACTTTCGTACCTATTTTGAGGACATGTTTTGCAAATCATCGTTTGAGTCGCATAAGAGCCGAAGATGCAAACGATGATTTGCGAAACATGTCCTCAAAATAGGTACGAAAGTGAAGCAGATGTGTAATAAATACGACACATCTAAAAATTAATAATTTTAAATATATTTTTGGTGTGCAAAAATGTACATTTTTGTCACAAATTGAGCCTACCAGGTTTCACAATAGTAAATTTGCATCCCAAGTTTAGTCCCTCTAGTTAATCTGTTTAAATAATATTACTTAAGAAATATCTAAAAAATAAATTACATTCAAACTCAACTAATTGAGTAGTACTAGGGTGGGAAAGCTGTCCACTAGCAAAGTAATTTTTACCAATATAATACATAAAATTCATTGTAAAAATTCCTAATAGCTAACATAAACAGCCTTTCCAGATGGGTTGATTTGGACAGAAGCTGCTACCTTTCCAGATGGGTTGATTTGGACAGAAGCTGCTACCATTTAGCTCACTCATATTGTGAGTGAAAGAGATAAGTTGAAGATACCGGGTAGTTAAATTATAATCAAACCCACTGACAGTCTCTCTCTAGTGTGCAAGATGGCCAGCAGTGGCTGGGGAACTTACGTTGGCAGAGGCAACCTTGAATTCATATCTTATACTAGATACTGGAAATGTTGACCTTCTCAAACATTCTGCATATCTCATGTAAATATTCTTGCTCTTCGAAGCTCAGTAGTAGCTATTCTTGTGATTTCTTGCCCAGGGTTTTCCCTAAGTTCCTGTAGTGTATGGAGATTGGAGCTTTGTCTTTTAAGGAAACCCATAAATAAAAGTCACAACTTATAAGGTCAGGAGAACGATTGGGCCACAAATCAACACTAACTATTCTGTCATCAAACACCTCTTTTATTGCATTCAGTGATTCTGCAGCCATATGTGCTGTTGCAGAATTTTGCTGGAACCAACCATATGAATTCTCTTCTATTAAGTGATTGAAAAATAGCCTCAGAATTAATATCTGATATCGCACTGCATTTATGGTTTCATCAAAGAATATGGCCCCTATTATTCTTCTAACACTTATCGCACCCCACACTCCAATTTTCTGATCATAATGAGGCATTTCATCCACTGACACAAGTTTTTCTGAAGCCAAGAATTGATTGTTGAGTATTCAAATGTCCAGTTAAATGGAGCCAAGTTTCATCAGTGAAAAGCAAAAGCTGTGGGTCAGTGAAACCCCATTCTATGGATTGGAAAAACCAGTTACAACAATTCACATGTTTAGCGGGTTCATTTGGTTTTAAAGTTTGCACACCTGTTCGTGATGGGGCTTCAGTTTCAACAGACATGTATTGTTCCAATCCTTGCACACTATAGGAACTTAGGGAAAACATTGTGCAAGAAATCACAAGAATACCTTTTGCTGAGTTTGGAGAGTGAACGATAATATTTACATGAGATATGTTACCTGTCTGAAAGCAGGTCAACATTTCCAGCATCTTCTAGTCCACCTCTGCTGGTATAAGTTCCTCAGTGACTGCCGGCCATCTGACGCAGTAGAGAGGCTGCGAGTGAGTTTGATTAATTTATAACACTATATAAAACTGTCAATGAGGTTTTGTTGGATCATCATAATATCTTTGCAGCAGAAGTTGAGTAATGAAAGAGTCTATTATTTCTCTCTAGTTAACCATGAGGAGAAGCAGAAGAGTCAGCATGCATTTTTGTATAGTTACTTGTTGGCCATGTGCTTGCGAATGGTAGTAGACATTGAAGTATCCAGGGAAGATGCTGGTCCCATTTTTAGATTTT
Source organism: Mantis religiosa (assembly GCA_030765055.1). Lineage (NCBI taxonomy): Eukaryota > Metazoa > Arthropoda > Insecta > Mantodea > Mantidae > Mantis > Mantis religiosa. The sequence goes on along the minus strand of CM060949.1, from coordinate 71,119,375 downwards.
GTTCATATCCGAGACATATGAGACATGATATGATTGGATCAGTTCCTGTGTTTTGTTCATGTAAAGTACTTCATTGGGCTAATGATGGCACAAGCACTTCAGAAGCATACAAAATTGAAAAGAAGTTGAAGTTTTTATCTTGGATTGTAGCACATTGTGTTTATTTTTTGTGATTTAGTGTTAAACTAAGCATTAAACATAATAACAGGGACATTCTTGTTTAGATAATAAGAGTTTTCTTTCCTGCATTTTCCTGAATTTTTAGATAATAAATGCTAAATTCAAGATGAATGTGAATGTTTATATCCCTTAAAATATTGGAAATCAGACTTTTCTCTGAAAGCTATATTTATAAATAGCAGAGCTTGTTTTTAAAAACAAGTTCATTATGATAAGTTGACGTATAGTACTATTATAAACTGGAACAACACTTGCATAAATCTTTATTACATTCCTGTTTATAATATCGCATTGATTGATTTTTATAGCACATTAAATGTGCTCTGCTTATCAAATTTTTGTTATGAATGCTTCTAGAAGTAAGTAAAGTGATGATAACAAAACAAATTACCCCTTAGCACTAAACTAACAAATAGTGTCTTATCTTCTTTTTCTTGGTCTCACAAGCAAACGCAAAGAACAGCTCTCTGAGGTACAGATAATGCAAATGAGGCTTCAAGTGCAACATCAGAGGTTTAAAGTTGAAGAAGAAAGGTAGGAAAACACTGATGAGTCGAAAACTACAGAAAATAACACTACAGCAATAAGATGACTGATGCAATAATAATAATATACACTTCAGCATCTTTCCCCATTTTAGCAAGCAGTTCAATTTTTGTGAATGAAATAAAGCTTAAATTTAACAGCATTGCAATAGAAATTGTGCTTGTTAATTTACTATTGTTTCAGTTTCACATTATTTACAAACTTTGTCTCACTCAGTGTAATAAAGGTATTTTTGCCTTGTAGTGGTAGGTAAAGCATTTTCTTCATAAGTAACATTGCTTTATATTAAGCATTTCACAATCATATATAAAATGTGGTGATATTCAGGCATAATTTCACTTAGGTTAATTGTTTCTGAAGATCATTATGTATCACATGCTGCTTTTGAGATGTGCATGCTAATAAAATGTAATCCTTGGCAGCCATACAAATTAACAGTTGGGAATCAGTGCTTCATTCTCGCAGGTGCTGCTTTGAATTTAACAAAGGAGGAAATAACAAGCTAAAAGTAAATTTGAAATTCAACACTTGGCTGGGACTAATAACTATTACTCATCTCCATAGTATGCACGTAGTATTTTGTATATGTAACATTTGAGGCATGTCAGAGTTGGTAATGAACATATTACTTTGTTTTCAGAGAACAACAGTTAAAAGAAAAAAAGAAAAGTTTCACTTTACAACTCGTAACCCATGTACGTTTACATGATTATGGTAGCATAATTTCTCTATTCATATCAATGGCAATTTAAATCTTTAGGAATAGGATGTTAGTCTTGGCAACTTCAGAAGCAATACTGCAGGTTATTTGTAGCAGTTATGCATAATTGGAGGAATTTAATAACAGTGACATCAAAATTAATTGAAAAAACTATTTGCAGTCTGTTTTTAACATCTTGTCTCTTTTTATATTATTGAAGGACTAGTTTCGGAAGTAGTTGTGTCCATTTTCAACCTCAGTCCCTTGAAAAAACTATTTTTAGTCGGTTTTTAATATCTCGTCATTTACATTTTTATATTATTGAGGGACTAATTTTTAAAGTCGCTGCCTTCATTTTCAGCCTCGGTCCAGAATGCAATGCAGGACTGAGGTTGAAAATGGATGCAACAACTTCCGAAACTAGTCCCTCAATAATATAAAAATGTAAGTGATGAGATGTTAAAAACTGACTACAAATAGTTTTTTCAATTATTTGTAGCAGTTGGTGAGAGGGTGCTTGCTGCTTCCTAACTGGTCATTATAGATATGCAGGTTGGCATAAATCAGGATTATGGTTTATACATTGATTGATAATCACTGGTACATCTGGATTCACAGAGGAGTGTTTTCCTGTTTGACCAGCAAGTTGATTTTGAAACATTACTGTGTAATGCAGTAAACCAAAACTTGCAAAGTTAATCATATACAAGTAAATCTTATTGACCTCCTATTACAAACACAATGCTTAGGTATGAACAATTTAGTATCTTCCTATCCAGTGCTGGCATTTTTTTAGCTAACAGTGCACACTCTAAAACTTCAAACTTTAACATCTGGCCAAAGCAATGTTTCTCATGTGGCTTCTTAAATTAAGGATGTGCAATGTAAAATGCAATAATCTGCACACTGCCACATTTTTATTGCTGAATATAGAATAAAAGTAGAATTTTGCAAAAGAAGCAATTTTCACCTGGTCAAGAAACAAAACATAATCTTGATTCACTTAAAGGTTATGGTTAAAGTATACCATATATCAGGCTATATAATCCTGATGTAAATGCCAGGGAGTGAAGAGAAACAGACAGAAATAGTAAGACAGATTTCCGCATATACACTTTTAGGGTTTTGACTGAGTCAGCAAAGGTAGGTAAATAAAAGACAACACCCATTTACCTATTAAAAGACTTCTTCAGTCATACTTTCTTAAAACTTAAATTTTCACTTGCATAATTATTAGGTTTTAAGTTTTTTTAATAAAGTATTACTCAATCTCACTATCATCTCTGACTCTCTTCCCCCCCCCCCCCCCCCCCCCAAACATACTCGGTCAGTGTGATTCCTCAGAATTTTGAGCCAGAATTTAGTATAGCATAATCAAATGCATATAATGAAACATTCAACTGGCATTCAACATTTAATGTTATTGGCACATATGAAGGTATACAGAAATTGTTTAATATTAATGCAGATAATATTTCCTGTTTTTCTGTATTCAAATGAAAAGCAACTGAGAAAGAAAAATATGTATAGATAGGATAAATAAAGATAAGTGAGAGCAGAGCATAGGGTTAAAAGGCTTGATTGGTATTACATAGAACCAGTGCTCCATTTGCAGGGATGTTGAAGATGATGAGAACATTATATTTGAATTTAAGGGAAATTATATTTGAAGAAAAGCATTTATACTCAGAAATGACTTAATATGGATAGGAAACCAGCCTTAACCCATTAATGCCTAGCAGTCTATTTATATACTTACTTATTTTACATGAATTCTGAAGAGTTATTTTCACCATATATGTCATCATTGAAGTTATCTGATTATATGAACACATAATCATCTTTCAAAAATTTGCTTGCTCTGTAGTTCATTAAATTACAAGTAAGGTGCTAATGACAGCAGTGTGTGTGGAAGTACACTATTGCATTTCCATGTTATGTTTCTCTCCCAGCTTTCTGTAATACCATAAACGGTCGATAAAGATACATATTATTGCAGCACACAAAGAATCCCCAGCTGGAAGAAAATGTAATGCTGAGAATATCAGCTGAAATTAAAGCAATCTATTAATAGACCAGGTGATCTTGGGACACTGGACGAATAGAAATGCAAACAAAATATATTGCTGACATTCTGTATGCTGAACTAATACATTACACAGATGTTTTTCAATTTTGAAAAGAAGAAAAAAAAGGCTGGGCATTAATGGGTTAGTTGGAATGCTGAAGATGGAGATTAAGCAGAGTTTCTTAATAAAGTGAAGAGTAAATGAAGCTGGATATTGAAAAAAAAGCCTATAAAATTTTAGGCAATTAGATTTAAAATAAGTTTCAGTCTAAGATGAAAAAATAACAGGCAAAATGTCTGGGATAAATGTTCTCATGTAAGTGACAGCATGAATAAAAAAATAAAAAATATAAAAATAAACATACTCGTAGTTTAGAAAGTGATTGCAGTCTTCTTATATGCTGTGAAAATAATACATTTTTCATATAATGGCCTTCAACTTAAATCCATGATAGCAGTGCTGGATCACAATTTCAATGGAAAAAGGAAAGAAACAAAGACATACCAAAAGTCAGTATTCAAAGCAACTGGGTCTTGGATAATGAAAAATAGACATGAGTAATCTAAGGATAAATGGAAACTGATAAGGCTGCACCATGGCTGAGTGGTTAGACCATTTGGCTCTCACCAAGGAGGTTCGATCCCATAGGACTGCAAAGTGAGATTTGTGGTGGACAACATTGCGCTGGGGCAGACTTTCTTTGTGATTTGCAGTTTTCCCTGCCATCTCATTGCACCGGTGCCACATCACCACCTGTGGTGCTGCATTTAATAAAAGCGGGCGTTAAACACTACACATTTTGATAGAGTCAACATGAAAAATTGAATGCCATGGCCGGGATTTGAACTATGGATCTCCTGGTTTCCATCCAGTCGCTCTTACCCTTTGAGCTACCATGGCCAACGTGCCATCCTTACATTAAATTCTCCATTTGACTCATATATTTCCCCGGTAGACCACTAAGGGCTCTTTTATCCGAGATACACCATTTGTGGCGACTTACTATCGTAAGTACTTGAGTCCCAGGCTTCATCATTTAACTCTTATTATTTTAGTTAATTGATGGAAATTAATAATTTCTCCACACTAGCCTTATATAGGCTAAGGTTTTTGATAGAGTTTACATGAAAAATCCCAGCCATGGCATTCAATTTTTCATGTTGACTCTATCAAAAACCTTAGCCTATATACGGCTAGTGTGGAGAAATGATTAATTTCCATCAATTAACTAAAACTACACATTTTATTAAATGGCAACTGATGAGTGAAATAAAAAAAAAATCTTTGCTAGCAATGTGTGAATATATTACCAAACATAGCAATGGATCTGTCACAACAAAAGATTATTAGTGAAATTTGAAGCTTACATATACTCCTTTCATTCTGGAAATGCATATCTAATATTCAATACTACACATGATTGTATGATAACGCTACTTCTGTGTACAATAGCAGTTCATGATGTAAACTGTTTCTAGCAGTCTAAACTTACTAGTAGAGTTATTGGTAGTGAATAATTTCTTTTTAGCTCTGGTTGTTTTTAATGCTAACTTATGCTTCAAATATTCAAAGCATTACAAACAGTTATTAATATGTAAAAATTAGGGTACTCTGCTATACAAAGAGTCACCTTCAATTTTGTGTTTTCATAGTTCAAGAAACACATACTTTCCTGTATATTATTTATTGCACTTACACCAATGGATTAGTAGTGTTCACAATGTCTCAGAATCACTGTCAGATTGATGTAATTATTTGAAATTCCACTTATTCTGGTTCTATTCTTGGTTGGATGCCACATTCACTTTAAGAGGATGCCAGACTGATGCTAATTATTTAGCAGTTACTGGACTTCGAGAGGCGTCTGGTTAGCTTTTGGCTCTGCTCTCTAAATATAAATGATTACCTCTTCTTATTTATGTCATATGGGGATCTTGTTTGTCCTGTACCTGTTAATACCTGTTTTATCTTATTTCTTAGTAGCTGATTGAGGAAGATGCAATAACCAATTACTTTAGGATGGTGGGACTGCATATATTGTTAATTTTATTTATTCATCCTCTGATCACTGCACATGATATGGGATGCATCAATGAAAGGTATAAAGGGCACAAAAGCTAAGATAGAATAAAATAAGTTAATGATACAGTAAGTCGGTTGAACATAATTAAAGGAACATTACAGTGATTAAAAACAATTAAAAACAATTGAGAAAACCATAGAACTTCAATCATACAACATTCAATAAGTACAATTATTTGATAATTAAAATATAAGTTTTGTCAACTTACAGTCTGAATAATATAAATGAGATTACATAAAAATACAGATTACGTAGAAATTACAAAATGTTATTTACATTACAAAGCTAAGGCAAATTAAAATATATAAAAAGTACTTTTTGCATAGGTATTTGCAAACATCATCACTTTAGGAAGCATTGTTTAGTGAACTCTCTTTTAAATATTCTTCTGCCAAATAATAGCAGCCTTCCATTAAAAAGGTTTTTATAGCCAGTTTGTACCTTTTTCTTGATGGTATACTTTTAATGCCAGATAAATAACTGTGATAAATGAAATATTTCATTCTTGTGTTTCATTTCTCATTAAGTTCAGTAATCTCGGTTTAATGGTTATGTAAACGTCCACAGACTTTGTCCATTACTTCTTTTCTTGGCTTCTGGTGTGGGCCATGTCCTGTTGGCTTTCAAAATCTTGCCAATGTTCTGTCGTAAATGTTACCCAGTGAAGAAGCCTAACATAGTTTATGGCAAAATGTTGGCAAGATTTTGAATGCCATCAGGATGCAGCCCACACCGGAAGCCAAGAAAAAGAAGTTATCTGAGTTTTTGATAGTCAACATGAAAATTCAGTGCCATGGCCAGGATTTGAACCATGGATTTCCTGGCTTCCGTCCTGTCTCTCTAACCCATTGAGCTACCATGATCAACTTGCTGTCATAAAATTAAATTCTCAATTTGACTCATATTCCCCGGTAAACCAATAGGGGCTCTCCCATTCGAGATACACCATTTGTGACGACTGGATTTGTGTTTGTGCCAGCACCATAGATTATGAATAGGTCACAAACCACTGGAAGAAAGTTATTTTTCTATGGCCCTGTCTGAGAGCAGCAAACTCCTTATCTAATTAATTTTTAAAAAATTACTATTGAGTTGTTCTGCATTCTGCAGTTATTATATATATATCAAAAGACCTGCACTCTCCACCTGGCTCAGCTGTAAACATATTAGGCTGTAATATCTATGAATGTCAGAAATTCTGTCAACAAAACCTGCCAAAGAGGTGCTAAGTATTGGTCAATCATTGACTAAAATTTAATATTGCAAATAAAAAACACACAGAAAGAAGGGGATAGATACAATGTTTTTCAAAAGTAAGTTAAAGATGCAGGCATGTAGTTTATTAGATACCCTTTCAGTTGAATAAATTCAATTTATAAAAAAGGGTTTAGTCACAAGAGTAATAAATGTGATGGAAAGGTGTGGTTTTACAACAAGAGAATGGGCTAAGTCCCTTTAGAACACGAAAAGAAGGGAAAAGGCCTTATATGATTCAGTTGCTGTTGTCTTGCAGTGCAAGTTTAAGCTCCATTGTTGACATCATGTTTAACTCTCTTGCTTATTGTTGGAAATGATTGATGACTAATATATATCCAAGGAAGGTAATCTTGATCTACAGAAAATCAAGATGTGATTCAGAGGTCTAAGAATAACATAATAACCTTTCATCAATAAATGTGTAGTTCTAATTATGTAACTTGGAACTTGAAATAATTTTTAAGTTACATTGTTCATTAAAAGTATGTTTGGTGAAGTTTTTGAGTACTACTGAAGTGTGCTTATAAATTTAAAGAACCTGGTTCAGAGTCAGTGAGAATTTTTTTTTTTTGTGCAAAAATTTATTTCTGTTTAGGGGTGATAAGTTTAATGATAAATCAGAATCTTAGGGCAGTTGAGGTCAAGAAAGTATGTCGAAAGGTCTTTGGTATATGAAACAGCTGAAACTCCCAGCAAAAATATAAAAAGTAATGCAGAGCACTTAACCAAACAATAGTTTCAAACAAAAATAATATTTCAAAATTTTACTGTATTGAAACACCACAGTGAAGTGAAACATAATTAAACTATAGATGAGTCGTATTTTTTACACATTAGCTTCACTCAATATAGGTACGCAAGTGAAACTTTTATGTAAAAAATAAAGCTCATCTATAATTTAAAAATAATATTGTTCTATAAATATTTCTTTTTATTCATTTTGTACACCTCTTCATTTTTTGGTTTCTCCTGTAATGTTACTGATACTGAAGGCAGAGCAAATTCATTAACTACAGATACGATTTAAAGACAGCATTATGGCTTATCTACACATGAGCACAACAGAGACAGAAATAATGATATTCAGAAATGGAGACACAGTGCCTGCATTTGGTGGAATCGCCATCAGAGGGCAAAAGCTCAAGGTCTCACCAGAGTTTAAATACCAGCAAGTGATACTGCAACCCACTGCCAAATGCTTCACTAAATACATAAGACATTGAGCAGCCCAAACAGAAATGGCAATACATGACATAAAAAATGTCTCGACTACTCAGCCTAGAAACGATCCTAAACCTATTCAAAGCCAAAATTTACCAATACTATCCTATGGGGTAGATGTTAAATGGAACAAATTCATAGAAAAGAACCTACATACTTTAAAATAGGCAAAATCTACATAGTTAAAAAGAGTGCTTGGACTTCCAAAAACTACAAAATCTTGATTGGTGTACCACCTGGCTAGAGATTTCCTAGACATTTCCTAACAGAAGACTCAAACTCTGCTATATGCTATAACACACCAAATCTTTGAAAACTATGTGAAAACCATAGAGAGAAAACGAGAGAAGTATGGCTTGAGTTCTTTGACACTGGAACCATGACAGACTGAACATGGATAACCTCAAATTTTGAACTGTCATGACCTGACTGTCTATCCATGGCTTCCATCATGTAATATGCATGAACAAGACAATACAATGAAACAACCAGCAACAAGTATAACGTGGAACAGAGTTCAAACACTGGATTAACTAAGCTACATAATTTAGGGTTTTTCTAGTATTAGATTTATTGCTATCAGATTTAGTTTTTGCTCTGGGGCTTGTAATTTGTGATTTTTTAATTTCCTAGGATGTCTATTCAGAAAGGCCAAGCACTCTTGTCCTCAGGCTCATATTTATCATGACCAAACTTTCTGGCCAAAGGTAGTTTAACTCGTGTGTACACATATATATACAAATAACATATAATGTGAATTGTTAAAAGGCAATCATAATTTTATCTATATGCAGACAGTCTTGGTTTCAGGATAGGGTAGCATTGCCAGATGCTCCGTTTTTTCTGGAATCCTCTGTTTTTTCTCCCAAATTTTGTTCCTCTTATTATTTACCCGGAGTACGTAATTCTCCATTTTTGTTTGCCTACTGTGAGTTATTGAATTATATATCATGACTTAAATATTATCATAAAGCTTATGTAATCTTTGGAAAATGGCACTTTGTTTTATTTCATTTTGCAAATGTTGGCAACAGAAGGGCCTTCTAAATCAACATAAGTACATGTGTGTGTCGTCATGTAGCAGCGGAACAGTGCATTTCTGCCAGCGATAATCAGCGAATTTAATGTCTCTCTGATTTTGTCTTTCAGTTGCTTTCAGTTCCTTTCAGTTCCACTTCCGTTACCATTCTACTCTATGTTGTAAATCTGTTTTAAGCTTGGTTGTTGGAAGCTAAGCCTAAATTGTTGGTGATCGTGTACAACAATAGTTGGAAAATGTTTGAGGGTGAAGATGATCCATCAAAGACTCCTCTACGTAAAAAATTGGAGGCAAAACATCATCAAACATATCTCAAGAAATGGGTAGATATATTTCCGTGGGTAAAGCCGGCATCAGACGAGAATCGGGCATTTTAGGCCTTAGAAGTGCTCCACCTTAGAGAACATATTTCCATTGATGACCTGTTTAGATTCATTCGTACAAAACAGATTAAATGACTCATATTCTGTTAGTTATATTGGCACGAGGCATTGTTTTGCTGCTCATAGGCGAACGCCGAGAGAGAGAGACAGAGAGAATTGGGGAATGAAAGAGACAGATAGCAGGGTTCAGCAGTCATCAATATTATCTCTACAGCAGTGTGAACAAAGATGGTGATTATGCAGCAAACTGGCTTACATTCTTTTCGTCAGTACTCGGGCATGACAATTCTGTACCAAATATTTCCAAAGTGGTAGAATTTTTATTTAGCATCCTGGTTCAAATGCTTTTGTAGAGCAAATCTCTTCATTCATGGAAAGTAAGTGGACTGACAAAAGAAACAGGTGCTCAACAGATTTAATCAAGGTAGAGCTCCAGGTGACAGTGAACTATGAGAGTAAATCCCGTTCAGAATTTTATAATTCTGCAAAATGTGATGTGGAGTTATTAAAAAGTGCCAAGAGTTCAGTGAAATACAATTAAATGTAGCCTGTCAGATTGAAGAGCACTTGGAAGGTTAATAATGTGCAAAATTTAATGTTTATGTACTCAGCATAATATGTTTGCCAATTTATCTTTCTTATTTAAGTTAATTGGTGGAAATGAATCATTTCTTCACGCTAGCCGCACATAGGCTAAGGTTTTGTATGGATAGAGTCAACATGAAAAATTCAATGCCTTTGTCAGGATGTGAACCATGGATCTCCTGGTTTCCATCCAGTCGCTCTAACCCATTGAGCTACCATGGCCAACATGCCATCCTTACATTAAATTCTCCAGTTAACTCATATATTCCTGGTAAACCACTAAGGGCTGTCGTATCTGAGATATGATGATGAGTATTGCTGAATATAGTATATTTCCTTTAGAATTAGTACTAGATAGGAAAATACATGTACGATTAATTAGTTGCAACTTACCTTAAAGTGCTTTCAAAATTAAAATCCAAATATTCAAGTATTTACGCTGAATGTGATTTACTTTATTTTGTCATTTAAGTTCAAGATAATCAAGAAGTAATAAAGTGCTGGCTAGAAATTTCATTTATCAGCAGTTATTGTGTCAGCTCCAGATATTAGAAAAACAGCTGCAATATATTATGGTTATCAGATTAATCATATGTTCAAATACCTGCTTTTGCACTTCCAAGAAGCATGGTTTCATAACGTACAGCTTTGATATCTCAGAGTGTATCCTTAGTTTTAAAATAAAGACAAGTGAAACTGAGGCAATACAAGAAATTATCAAGCACTGCAATTTTAAGCGATAGCATAAAATATTTGAAGAAATTTATAGTAAATTACAAGTTTTATCAAACTCTGTGGTTTTTTAAAAATAGAAATGGCAGTATTTTTTATCTTTGCTTTAAAAGTCAAGCATTTTAGTAGCTCTACAACTAGAGTTTAAAAGTAAGTGTGACTACAGATGAAAATTGTTTTTGTAGAAACCTTAGTAGCAATAGCAGAAGTGTTCTGATTTGCATTGTGGAGGCACCTGTAGATTTTTTTTTTGCCATATTTTTGCTTGCACGTAGACTGCATTGTGTTTTCGTTTGATAAATGCAATAATTGCATGAACATAGGTAGTAAAATGGATTTGTTTTTCGTAAAAGAAAGTCTTCAGTGTTTTCATTGTCACCTTTATCGCCACACGAATGCCATGTTACATCAGTGTTTGGACTACAATGGGTGTTACATCCCCAAATTAAATTGGAGACCTATTTAATTAATTAATTAATTAGCTTATTTATTTATTCATCTATTTAAGTATTAAGATTCCAAGTCCTTAAAATCTTTATGCGAGAATAGACTCCCTACATAATTTTTGTGTGGAGAACTGGGGTGCTACTATATTCTTTCTGTGCATTTAGATTATAATTACTGGCAGCCATCATGCAACCGAACAGTGTCCATATGAAGTGACATGTGCCTTTTTAGAGTGAATTAATTGTAGCTATCATTCTTTAACACTAATTTAATGTATCTCCTTTTTAATGGTCAGAAAAGGAATGACCAATACAACATAGAATAAGGATGCTTGCACTCATAAGAACTGATGTTTTGGAAATGTTGTATTTACTCCTTTATTGCATAATTCAGATTATGTACATACATAACTAATACTGTTAACCTATTGATAAAAAATGCCATTCCTTCCGGTAATTATAATATGTAAATCACAATTATAGAATCTTGTACCAACTGGTATAGAAACAAATTAAAGAGAAAACTGTCTGAACATAGTGTTGCTAATTTATGTTAACTTTCAACGAACAGTGTGCCAACTAAAGACTGAAAATAATAGCATTTAGGAGCATTACTATAGTTTTATATTTACAGCCTTTAATTAAGTATACATTTAAACCTTCCAAATAAAATGTTTCTTCTCTGCATAAAGCGATTAAAAGTATTTTAACTGGCAACTTTTTAGCATGCAGTAATGGACTCTTAGCTGCATCAATATGTCAGTGCTCATATTCACTGCATATGGAAATTACGTTTTGTTTATTAATGATGCCAACTGTGTTTCTATTTCTTAATTTGTTTAAATTGTGACCAAAAATTCAGTAATTATCACCAAATTCAACTGAAAGTTTGTAAAAAAATGGTTCATGTAGTAAAAGAATTAATAAGAAATAAATAATCATTTCTTTCACACTAGCTGTGTGTAGCTGTGTTTGAATGAATAGAGCCAAACTGAAAAATTCAATGCCATAGCCGGGATTTGAACCATGGATCTCCTGCTCTCTATCCGGTTGCTCTAACCAAGTGAGCTACTATGGCCAACATGCCGATATGACATTAAATTCTCCAACTGACTCATATGTTTCCCAGTAGACCACTAGGGGTTCTCATATGCTTTGAGACATGCACCTTTTGTGGCGACTTACTATGCTGTAAGTACTTAAGTCCCAGGCTTCATAGTTAAACCACTATGTTATTCAGGTAAATTGATGGAAATAATCATTTCTTTCACATTAACCGTGTGTAGGCTGACTCTACCTTTCCAGATTTCATAGTTGTTAAAATAGGAAAAAGAAGCTGTCATAAGCAGCATATTATATCTGTTGTACTCAATCTATTTTTAGTGTTGTGGTCTTGCTTGGGCTCTAAGTTTTGGGAAATGTTTTGCAGGACTTGGTGAGCTATCAGCATTCATTTAATGGACTGCTAAGACATTGGTGCTGAACTACTTATACACTATCTTTAGTTAAAATTCAATCCACATAATATTTTGTGTTAGCAATGCTTTTTCACACTGTAATTCAGATGTATGGTTGGTCTTCAGCAATGATTTTCAACATGTTTTAATAAGTTCGATAAATCTCCTAGCAAGTTTGGCAAGTAGTGTTTCTTAATCTGCTATAGTGGCAGAGTAGATATTTGTAGTTGTTTGTAGCATTAAGTGAATTACATATTCAGCTTTTATTACTGGCTTATATACATAGCTTTTCTGTGTGCTACTTATCATTAGAAATGCAGTATTTTAATTAGCTACTTCAGTATTGGTGCTGTTATTAAAAATGTATTATTCTTGTGTTAACAGTCGAAGGCAGCAACATTATCATTCTCAACGGCGAGACAACCGTGAGCCCCATCAGAGACCTATATCTAACTTCTATGAGTATGAGAGCATACAAAATGTGATGCGAGCTAATCACCATAGGGAAGAGATGCAAAAGGCAAATCGGAATCAGGAAGAAAATCTCAAGACTAACCATCATAGGGAGGAAATACTCAGAGTCAGTCATCGAGATGATGATATGCGGACCAATCATCATAAAAGCAGTCATCACCGAGATGAAGTGTCTAGAGCAAACCATCACAGAGATGAAGTCATGAGAAGTAACCATCAACATGAGGAAATGCTAAAAATGAACCACCGAGATGATGTGCTGCGAGCTAATCACCAAATAATGAAACAAAGGGATGATGCACTGCGAGCGAGTCAGCAACAGCGGGTTTCTACAAATGGCAGCATTGATGGGAATTCTAATTCCTTGCCTAGAAGAATGAAGCAACAGGACAACAGAATAACAAGCAACAATAGTAAGTGAAATTGATAATAATGAATCTAATGTTTTTCAAAGATTGTAAATGAAATCAACTTTGTTAACTTTATTGATGACAGAAGAGAAAGTCTAACCAAACATGATTCTGAACAAGTGCTCTTGACATTTTCCTCTTTCTTTAAATATAACATTATATGAATAAGATATGTGTTCATATTGGATAGTAGGGTAATATCAGTAATCCGACAATCAGCAGTATCCTTGGATTGCTACCTTTTCTTTTGTGCACTCTTCACCTAAGGGAAATTCTTATTGCATCGTAGTTTTTTCCAACGGAACATGCTTTTTGCTTCTGTAACATTTCAATGCTGATGCATGATTCATACCGGAAACATACTTAAACTTTCCAAAGTTTTAAGAATACTCTATGTCATAGTTGAAGGGTTTTGCATGTTTGTACAAGTACAGTACAAAAGCTATTGTTTCCATATAATATTACTGTTGTAAAATGCAGCCCCAATGTTAACGCTTAGGTTTGGTGCCAAAAATTATGTTGCAGTTGATTGCAGAATACTTTTATTACAGCTTTTCAAATAAAATAACTACAATATTTTTTAATGGAGACATACTTTCACCCATGTTAAATCTGAATACTCTGTATTTCAGACCACACTAATGTGGGCTTCTGCTGCATTGCTGTATTACTATCATAGTACTGAAATATTTCCATACTGAATAAATAACTTTTCTATAAAACTAGCACAAAACCACCAAGAATGGATTACATGGAAACAATTTTGTAAACTATACATATTGGATTTGAAAAACTCTAAGATTTGGGGGGGGAGGGGGGGACAACTAATTTTTTTATTTCTCTATATATGGATTTGTGTATATGTTTGGCTTTCCAGAAAATATATATGAAAGCAGAATGTAGTTAAATCTGTGAAAATTTTATAAGATATAAAATCCTACACAGTGCACATTTCTCAAGTTTGCTTTTACTTCAACACAAGGTTGAACAAATGGTAAAATAACCAAAGCGGAAGTATTTGTTAAATTCCATCTTATTGGAACAACTACTACTACTGTTAGTGTGATCCATATAAACCTGAACCATTTCAATAGGCCATAAACTTTGAACCAATAATAGGACACACGTGCAACTTTGGGAGAATATAATACACAATTGGGAGATTACATTTTACTATTTACATCTCAGAGAAAATGTTGGAAGTGTCCTCCACCAGCATCTATACATGTTTGTACTCATCTCACCATATTCTCTGAAGTTTCACGGAGATATCAAATTGAGATATGGTTATTTCCAGCAAGATGGAGCAACGTGCATACATCTAGAACTTGTAACCAGTTTCTTTGATAATCGAATAATCTCAAAAGGTCTGTGGCTCCCCAAATCACCTGACCTAACCTCGCCGGAATTTTTCTTGGGGTATCTAAAAAATAGAGTGTGCAAGAATAGGCCACGGATAATTGATGTTCTCAGGGAATCCATTTGAACCGAAATAAGTAACTTTGGCGAGAATACTCTCCGTAGAACTTCAGAGAATATGGTGAGATGAGTGCAAACATGTATAGATAATGGTGGAGGATACTTCCAACAGTTTCTCTGAGATGAAAATAGTGTACTGTAATCTCCCAATTGTGTACTATATTCACCCAAATTTGCACGTGTGTCCTATTATCGGTTCAAAAGTTATGGCCTATTGAAATGGTTCAGATTTATATGGATCACACTATATTTTGTAAAACAGAAATTTCACTGAAGCTGGCTGAGATAATTTTAATTTTGAGTAGAATTTAGAATTAGAGTACTATCATCCACTGAAATTGGCATGGGTTTGATTTGAATGCCTTCTATTTTCTGCCAATTCATTCATTCATTCAATCATTCATTATCTGCAGTAAAAATTACAGTGTAATTCATAGCATCGTCAGGTACATGGGATTATACTTAGATTCATAGATTATACAAAAACAATTCATAGATTTTGATTATCTGTAGTAATTACATGGAATTAATAGCATCGTCAAAGTGAAAGAAAGACATATAAATACAATATGATTAAATACAATATGATAATATATCTAATCTTAATAATATAGTAATATATCAAACATGTTGCATTATTTTAATGCTTTGTTTACTCACGTAATATTTGTAGCAAAATTACATACTCACAATTTTATAAAAAATGTAATTCCTTTTTAATTTTTTGTAGAAGTACACTATTGTAAACTGAGTATTTGCTTTACAGATAGTTCTAACAGCTACCAGAGGCAGTTTCAACCAAATCCAAACTATGTGTCAGGGCCACATGTTGTGAATGTAAATGGTCATGTGAGGACTACACACTTACATGATGTGGACCAATGGAACAATCGTAATGGAGCTGTGCAGCAAAATGGACCTCGTGTAAACATGCCTGCAGGAACAACTAAAATTAATAATTTATCAGGGCGACCACAAGGTCCTTTCGTTACCCATGTTACAATAGGACAGCAAGGTGTGCAGGGACAACCACCAGGGTCTAAGGTATAGGCTCTGGTTCATAGAGATTTTCTGCGCTTTGTTAGATGCTTATTTGTGCATAAGTCATTTTCTGTGTTTGAGATACATAGCAACTAATTCATCACTAATGAAAAGAAGGTTGCCATCTGGTTGACGTAAATGAGGAATTGAAATATTTTAAGTTAAAAAACTCTCTTTTACATCTTGTAGGCTTTGACAATAATAGTTCCTTGAATTTTAAGGGGATTAACTTCTGCCAAATTACATGACTTCCTGTCTTGTTAACATTTAAAAGGAAGGATATGTATAGCATTCAAAAAGATTCAACTCCTTAAGTCGGGAAAATTACATCTTATCTTCTCATTTATCTTTGCAATATGAAGCATTGTTTGGCACATTATGTTAGAATGTCTTAAAGTGATTCAGGAGAACCTAAAGGACATAGGGCCATTTGGGATAATCAATGATCATGATTTTAAGTAGTGAATGGAAGAAAATAATTTTATTACAGCTGCACATAGTAATGCTAAGTAAAAGTTACTACTGTATGCAATACTAAAATATGCATTACAGTATTTATAAAGACTGTTTTATAAATTCAGTAGTTTTTCTAGACTTTCTTATTGCAGTGTTTGCAAGCAGCTAATATACCACAGTTGGATAGTATTATATCTGTGATACTGATTCACACCTTGTTCTGCAGAATGCAAGACAACTTAAAAAAATACATCATTTGAGTTGATGATACTGCCATGATTCAATATTTAACATAATTCAGTATATTTATTGAAATTTATATCTTTCCTGCTCTAATGCTTTGAATCCCTCATCCATTTACACTCTTTATCACTAACAACTTTGAGTTTCTGTATAATGCTTATTACAATGTACTTTCTTTTGCTGACGTCTTAAACACAACTAAACCACACAGACCAACATCACCAGTGCATTTAGCAGTAGGCCTCCACATTAAATGTGCAAAAGAGGTTAGTACTTGTTATAAAAGTACAATATTTCTTGGAATATGATTAGGAAGTAAAGATGACTGTGTACAATTTAAAGTTGCAACAAAAGAACACTGCCATCTATTGCAGTAATGCTGCCAAAATGAATTTGGTCATCTTGTATATCTTTGTTCATTTATTCTTTCTTAACCTTTATTTTCTTCCTTCACTGTTTCTGTTAAGCCAGATTTCAGTTAAGTGTATCTCAGTTGAGCAGTGTTTTAGTGCAATTGTGCCTTATAATGCTCAATAGCAAACATAGAAGAGCTGTGAAACAAAGCAGCCAAAAAGCCTGTACCAAATCAAGTTAAATCATTGTAGTATTAATTAAATTTAAAGGTGAGTCAATTAATGACACTAAACAACACTTACGTTTAAATTTCCCGGAACATGTTTTGGAGGTTACTTATCTCCATTAGTCAACCAGACATGGAGGAAAGTAATCTCCGAAACATGTTCCGGCAAATTTAAAAGTAAGTGTTGTTTAGTGTCATTAATCGACTCACCTTTAACTTTAATTTATTACAATAGCACCGTTTTCAACACCTTCATGAAAGAAAATCATTGTTGTATGTTAACAAGTTTGTGTTTGATGTTAGAAGTATTAAAAATAACTGCATATAGGATTGAACAATGAAAAGGAATGCAATTAGAGGCTAAGATCAGAATATGTTGCAACTTAAAAGCATCACAGAGCTCTTAAGGTTAACCAGTGACAACCACTGCATATGTAAAATAATTATGTACAGAAAAAAATTGAAGGAACAGTGCAAAGACTATTTTTTTCAGCATCACAAACTCGTGTAGCTGTGATACAGTGTACAAAAACTTTGAATACTATATAGAATTAGAGTATACATATATGTAAATAAAAATAAAAAAATTGCAATAGATAAAACAGCTTAGAGAAAATTATGTTTATATGGCCACATTTCTAGAGCCAATGCAATAATAATTTAAAAGAATATTTTGTGTTTTTATGTTACTTTTAGAAACGTGCACATTCCAACAAATGATGTAAATATGTTAATTGTGATAACTGTGCCTTAGAACAAGCTGTATGTGTCATTCCTATATGTACTATTGTCGAAGTACCTTCTGCATATTTGAAGGCATTATACTCTCATAAGTGTTCTTTCCTGTTTTGTGGAACTCGTCAGACTGATTAAATGTCAATAGGACAATTTTTGTTACTGTGATGCCAAAAAGTGCAATGGGACTATAGTACTTTTACCATGGTAAAAATAGATTGTGAATTAGACATCACATTATAAGAACAGGAACCGTTGTGCCATTTTTTGTCTCCTGAAAGACAATAAAATTCCTGTTCTTCGAATTCATATTGTTAGATCACAAATTTGTAAAATAATGTATTATACGGTACCTTTTATACAGTTCTGTCATTTAGTTGATGCTTTTTATTATACAATATCCAATTATAATTTTTTGTTTATCAAAGAATGATAGTATAATTACAATTTTAAAAAAATTGAAAGTGCATTTTCATTATCCCTTCCTAAAATGTAATAATAAAATAATTCCTAAAATAGTATATAATTACCAACCACAAGGATGAAGAAATCTAGGACGACAGAGGAAAAGATGGAAGGAGCAAGACTTTGGAGTTGGAACAGGTTAAATGGCCTAAACCTTGTTGAAGAAGAAAATGTAATAAATTCTCAGATGAGGTTGTTCCTTTTGGAATAAAAATCTTTTACTTTTCACCGCAGCTTTTCACAATTTCATTTAAAACAATTCAACATCAACTTCATAACAATAACCAAGGAAACTATATAAAAAAGCACTATCTCTTTTCTCTGAAAATTGATTTTAGCACAAGATGCAACTCTCGTTCTGCACATTCTCCCAACTTGCAAAAGGCAGTTTTGCAACACAAACACAAATTCAAATTAATACTGTTGACCTCATACAAAGACTTCCTTCCTTGTCTGTGAACACCTGCAGATTCTTCAACTGCTCCTTTCTTTCTTCATGAAGAGTTTCACTCTGGATAACATAGAACAGCTTGTTTCCCGCATTCAGAAATTCTTCTACCAATTTCTGTAGGTACATGATCCCTGTGATTACTTTGTTTAAATCTCAAAACCCAAGCAATGGTGCTAACAATTTTTATGTACCCAGAGAATCGTGAGCTTAGTTGCAGTAAGATCGTTTTCACTACAGTGGTCTTGGTTGCTACAATTGTTTTTCTTCTTTCCCTGTCGACTTCTTCCACCATTGGTTCAGGACAGTCAAAGAACCATTCTTCTTCTTTACTTTTAAGTTTTAAGCCAAGAGGGCCCCTCCCACCATCTAGATCTCCAAAGCTAGGTTGAGTCTGCCCGTAATGTGTCTCCATGAACTAACCTCACTGTTATGTGTTTGGAGGAATTTAGTAACAGTGACGTCAAAATTAATCTCAGAAACCATTTGTAGTTGGTTTATTAATACCCGTCACTTGTTTATATTTATGAGAGACTAGTTTCAAAGACATTCGCCTCCATTTTCAATCTCTTTCCAACTGGCATCAGATCTGATCTGATCTGATCTGATCTGATCCGATTCTTTACAAACATGGTCCAATGCCTTTTGTGTTCTATCCAAGTTAAGACTACTGCTGAATCAGACCAAAACACAGTGTTTATGCTATCATGGTGTAAGCATCGAAGGCTCAACCGAGACACCCTAACTCCAAGGAGGGCACCCGTCAGTTCGAGGCGAGGTAGTGTTAGTTCTTTGAGAAGTGCCACTCTAGATTTAGCCATCAGAAAGCTCAGTTTGATTTCATTTTTATCTTCTATTCTCAGAAATATACAACAACCAAACGCCTTTTTGCTGGCATCGACAAATATGTGCAATGAGCTGTTCATTCAGGAAAATCCTTCTAGGTATCCGATAAACAAGTAGGTACTATAGCTGCTGGTTCCATTCAGGAAATTTTTCACAATTACCTTCTGGTAGACTTCATCCCACCCTATCTTCTTCTGCCATGTCTTCTGTAGAATAAGTTCTGGAATAAGGGTTATTGGGCCGAAAATCCCGCCGGATCAAATATTTTCTGCATATATATCGAGATTCAACTGTATTGGAACACCACAGTGAAGCGAAAAATTATTAAATTTTAGATGAGTCGCATTTTTTAACACATCTGCTTCACTTTCGTACCTATTTTGAGGACATGTTTCGCAAATCTTCGCTTGCATCTACGGCTCTTGTGCGACTGACGCTAGATCCAGCGGTGTGGGTAATTCTGGGGTTGTTGCTGCCATCTGTTGATTTAGTGATGAACTGAAATGTGGGATTCTCTTCTGGCGGGATTTCAAAGTTCATTAGTTGGTTTTTATGTTTTTCTATGTATATCCTCTCCCATATGACGAGTTCACTATGTTTTTGTACGTATTTTAGTAATTCTGTGCTATCTTCAATTTCATGATTTTCAGACCAGAAATGAGCTGCTATTGCGGACTTATCAATATTTTTGTATCTTAAGTGCCTGAAGTGTTCTTTCTTTCTAGTGCCTATGTTCCTTTTTGTCCTTCCTATGTAAATTTTTCCACAGTCTTTACACTTAATTTTGTAAATGCCTGACTTTTCCTCTGGTTTTATCTTATCAGTATTATTACTGTGAAGTAGGTTTTTAATGTTGTAATTGTTTTTTGGTGCCAATGTTATATTGTATTTCTTGAATATTTTTTGGAACTTTTTTGTGGCCCAGGGGTGGTAAGTAAATTTAGCAAATCTAGTTTCTTGTTTTATTGGTGTGAGAGCTGTGATCTGTTTTAATTTCTTTTGAAGTTTGAATAATTTTAGTTTTTTATCTACAAGGTTTTTTCCATATCCATTTTTAATTGCAGTTTTTAAGATCTCGCACAAGAGCCGTAGATGCAAGCGAAGATTTGCGAAACATGTCCTCAAAATAGGTACGAAAGTGAAGCAGATGTGTTAAAAAATGCGACTCATCTAAAATTTAATAATATATTTTCTGCATGTTGGATAGAATCACCCTTCGGGTTACTAAAACTGTACTTGTGCTGAAGTTACATCCAAGTTCATCTATGTCATAATACCATCAAAGGTCTAAGATATTTTCAGTTGTAACAAGACTACAATCTACGGAGTTCATCCAACTCCTCAAATTGAAACCTGCAGATGACAACAAGTCTTGCACCTTTAAAATAAAGGGCCCAATCTCTTCTTTTGAAACAACTGCAGTAAAACAGTTGCCCTTGTAAAATGAGTGTTTCATCTTTGCAGCTACTTCCTTCAAATGAGTTGGAGCATCATCCAAAAGGTGGTTCAATACTGAAATTTATACAGTATAAGAAGGGATGATACAGACACCAAAAACTATGCTGTAATGTCTAAAAATGGTGACATTTCCATTAGTCTACCAAAGAAAATGAAGCATATTTCTATCTTTAGGATCAATTATAATCTGCAGAAATGGCCTGCTCTATATCAGCAATTAGACCAATAGGGTAGGATCGGAAATTGGTGAGTACGGCTGGAACAAAGTCAATGAGGTTTGGTCCAGGTTCTAGACAATTCTTCAAGGAATTACCATTTTTGTCCTTGTTAGAAGCATCAAACACTGGTCTGATTTTTGTAGTGCCACTCTGACAGATAATGCGTAGGTCCATTCAAAACCTTGTTTTTTACAATTTCAATGATTCCTTTGCTAACCCATTCCTGTAACCCTTCATCATAATCTTGAAATTTCAGCATTCCTCGTAACTTCCTTGAAGTGCTCAACAGTTCTTTCAGAGTAACTTCATTTGTTTCTAAGTACAACCATCAATCCAAGGTAATTTAACAACATAGCGTACAGATGCATATTCTCTCTTCACAGTGTTATTGAGGAACATCTTGACCTCCTGTTCTCTTTTTTCACTTTTTATCTGTTTGCCAAGATCTTGCATACCCATAGCTTCAATTTCCCACAAATCTGCTACTCTCGTTGATTGGGTCAGTGTAAGAATAGTGTAAGACAAGACAGTTGGTGAGGTTATCTTAGGAGAGCTCTTAGGTGTCCACTCCAAACAAGTTCTCACAGCCACTAGATTCTTGCATACATGTACAAAGTCTGGCATGATTATCTGAGCCCAGAAATCAGCTCCTAACAAAACCTGTATATCACTAGCACTATTGTCATCATTTTGTCTAACCTTATCCTTCAATAGATTAAACAAGGCAGCATCAACTAGGGGAGCACTACTACAAATAAAATCAGAGCCTAACATTGTAACCTCACATCTGTTTTCTTCGTTCACACCCAACAAAGTTATTTGATAAGACTCGAAACGAACAGGGCTGTTATCCTACCTCCAAATAATTCTTGACCTAGGGATAACATTCCTGTTTGTTCCAACTGTAACTTCTTAGTACAAGACTTCTTTATGTAGCTTTTCTGCGATCCACTGTCACAAAGTACTCTCACTCTGTGCATGGTTCCACCTACCACTACTTTAGCAACTAAAGTCTGCAGATAGATCACATATCCTTCATTACTACCTGCTATCATCGTAACTGCATTTGAAGCAGAATCACCTTTAGGTTTATTAAATTTTAGATGAGTCGTATTTTTTTTTTTTACATGTAAATTATGTAAATTTTTTCACATAGGGAGGACAAAAAGAAACATAGGCACTAGAAAGAAAGAATACTTCAGGCACTTAAGATACAAAAATATTGATAAGTCCGCAATTGCAGCTCATTTCTGGTCTGAAAATCATGAAATTGAAGATAGCACAGAATTACTAAAATACGTACAAAAACATAGTGAACTCGTCATATGGGAGAGGATATACATAGAAAAACATAAAAACCAACTTATGAATTTTGAAATTCTGCCAGAAGAGAATCCCACATTTAAGTTCATCACTAAATCAACAGATGGCAGCAGCAACCCCAGAATTACCCACACCGCTGGATCAAGCTTCAGTCGCATAAGAGCCGTAGATGCAAACGATGATTTGCGAAACATGTCCTCAAAATAGGTACGAAAGTGAAGCAGATGTGTAATAAATACAACTCATCTAAAAATTAATAATTTTTCGCTTCACTGTGGTGTTCCAATACAGTTAAATCTCGAAATTTGTCTTTGTCTTTAAAGCTGCTGTCTTCATGTATTTTAGTAAATTGCGCCGAAAACCCAATCCATCCTTTCACATTCCCATCAAACTTTTGAGTTCTCTTTTCAGTAATCTTAATAATGTCTGATTGGAAGGGATGTGAACAATTAATACTGACTTCAGAAGCAGCATGATCTGTGACTTGTATGACCTACACTCTTATTATAATCTTAAAACATTTCAGCTTATATTCCACTGCAACTGTTGATCTCTGCTTCAAGCACAGTAGGTTTTCTTTTCATAGCAGCTTGTTGTAAGCTTCATCATCGATATGTTTCAACTTCTCGTATCTATCTACAAGTGAAGCATACCTGCTACTAATTTCCAAGTAGTTATGATCACTAAGATTCAACCGTTATTCAAGCTTATTCACTTCGCGAGTAAATACACCATGTAATAATCAATGTTCAGTCATCGTAGCTCTAGTTTAACCTGTTATAATTGCCACAATCCTATCACGGTTGCCAAATGTTCCTTTTGGAATAAAAAACTTTACTATTCACCACAGCTTTTCATAAGTTTATTTAAAACAATTCAACATCAACTTCATAACAATAACCAAGGAAACTATATAAAAAAAGCACTATCTCTTTTATCTGAAAATAAATTTTTACAGAAGATGTAACTCTCATTCTCCACAAATGTATTTATCTTGATTTCACATGATGTGATGGTCAGAGTATGGAGATTAGAACTTTATGAATTTCAAGTAAAAACATTTTGATAAGCTTGTGAAAGTTAAAAATATATAATTTAGGCTTGCAAACATTCACTCAAGGGGCGCCGGGGTAGCACAGTGGTTTCGTTTGCGGTTTCCGTGCTAAGGGTCCCAAGTTCAATTCTCAGCTCTAGGGTTGGCGAATTTAAGTCCGCCCTATCCATGCCTTCACCGCTGTCTAGCACATGTGAAGTGTCCCCTATGCCCAACGTTGTTTAGGGTCCACGGTATAAGCTCTAGGTCCTCTTGCCTCACCGTCATCTTCACTATCACCC
This sequence comes from Mantis religiosa, assembly GCA_030765055.1. NCBI lineage: Eukaryota > Metazoa > Arthropoda > Insecta > Mantodea > Mantidae > Mantis > Mantis religiosa. The sequence continues at coordinate 71,095,166 of CM060949.1, read as the reverse complement.
TACCATTGGAGGTAATGGACACCACCTTCTGGGTGCACCCACCTGAGAAATCGGTCCGGTCATCACATGATGGGGTGAGGTTACCCCGAAGGTCAAGGTTGCCATGTGGGGAGTCTTGGTAACTAACCAACAAACCAACATGCACTGAAGAGACAAAAGTATTCCAAGTAGTATCATTTTCATTCCATCTTCTCTGTCGCGAGAGTATATTATTTTCATGGCAGAAACTAACACCTAGTCTGAATACTTAGGTAAATAGATAAAATTTGGAATGGAATAATTGTTTTAAATCCTGGCTGTGACATTAAACTTTTAATTCTGATTCTCCCTTTCAATCCTTGTCCTACATATTGCATTGTGTAAAATATTAATTAATTATGACAAGTTAAATTTATGTTTTAGGCACTTTTACTGTTGCAGTGACTTCTATGAGAAACAGGCAGCTTAAAAAATTACTCCCATCAACAATTTTATTAACTAAATCTGGCTATATTGCCAACCATAGTGTTATTATGCTATTCTCTCCATTGGCTATTTCTCTGCAGCATAGTTTCTCTATACTATGAACAAGTAGAACAGAATTTTATTTAATTGATGGAAATTAATTATTTCTTCACACTGGACTTATATAGGTTAAGATCTTTGATAGATAGAGTCAACATGAAAAATTCAATGCCATGGTCGGTATTTGAACCATGGATCTCCTGGTTTCCGTCCAGTCGCTCTAGTCCTTGCGCTACCATGGCCAACTTGCTGTCACATCATTAAATTCTGCATTTGACTCATGTATTTCCCCAGTAGACCACTAGGGGCTCTCGCATTCGAGATACACCGTTTGTGGTGACTTACTAAATTGAATTAATTAACTAAAATAATAAGAGTTAAATGATGAAGCCTGGGACTCAAGTACTTACGATAGTAAGTCGCCACAAACGGTGTATCTCGAATGCGAGAGCCCCTATGGTCTACTGGGGAAATACATGAGTCAAATGGAGAATTTAATGTCGTGACAGCAAGTTGGCAATGGTAGCTCAATGGGTTAGAGATACTGGACGGAAACCAGGAGAACCGTGGTTCAAATCCTGGCCATGGCATTGAATTTTTCATGTTGACTCTATCTATCAAAGTAGAATAGAACTTTCTGATGTTAATCATTTTATAGTTTCTTAAAAACATACAAGTAAAAATGTTGCTTTAAAAGTTGTAAAACATATACAAATATTTTCCTTTTTCAACAATAGGCTGGGTTAGACAGACTACTCTCTCTCTCTCTCTCTCTCTCTCTCTCTCTCTCTCTTTTACGTCCTCCAACGTGAAGTCATATCGGACGATAAATGAAATTCGTGAAATGATGCTCAAATGAGTCTGGGGTCCATGGAGCTTAGAGTTACCCGACATTCGTCTACCAGGATAAGGGAAAACCCCGGAAAAAACCTTATCCAGGTAACTCACCCTGACCGAGATTCGAACTCGAGACCTCTTAAACATGAGGCAGACATGCTACCACGACGCTACCGAGGCGGGCACACTACTTTCTAGTGTTGCGGATATAAAGTTTTAAGAATGTCACGTGTGAATACCATAATTTAAAAAACACTTGATATTGTTTAACCAGGTATTTGGCTCTGGTGTTTTTAAAATATAAATTTAATTTGATTCTAGTTATTCTTTCAAAATGTGAGTCTTTTGTTGACAGTATGGTGCCTATGACAGAAAAGTAATGTCATTGCCTGTTTACTTTCTGTTTTATGCCCAGCTTTCTTAAAGCATATTGGTTCTGTCCCTATATTTTATAGTACATAATGATGAGTATTTATTTGTTCACATAATATTTGTATACATAACACATGTATACACTGAGGTAACAGCCTTCTTTTCTCATTCTTTTAAAATGTGAGTAGTTCCATTCACTACTTTTCCCACTTCATTTTAAATATCCCATGGTTTGGTAACTGATAAACACAAGCTACTCATTAGAAGTGGGGCACCTTCACATAAGGCTGCTGAGCAGTGGATTAGCCGGTAAAAGCAAGCTGAATATTCCTTCCAGTTTCATTATGCATTGACTGTGCAACATTTTTAATCCACAGTGATTTATGTTGTAACATGAGCATTAAAAGGTTAAGCAAATAATATAATGAAACCATAGAAACCTGAAACTGTAATAAGTCGTGAAACTTATGGCTAAAGCTTCAAGCAATTTCTATATGACTTACTTGAGGATGTATATCCAAAAGATTTTGGTTTTCAGACTCCCACTCACACACACACACACACACACACAAAAAAAAAAAAAAAAAAAAATATTTAGTCCAAAATTTTAATAATCTCATATCCTCATTTTTATTCAAAATAAAATTTGTTTAAACTGTGCAAAATAACCATCTCATTTCAGCTTCAACCTCATCGTTTGATGTGAATCTTGATCCATCCAGCTAGTTTTTCAAATTTGAGCACAAAAGATAATAGTTGAAGAATCAAATCCAGTTAATGTAATGTATATGGGAACATTTGAAATGAAGGCACTTCTTCAGCAAAAATCCAAGTAGGTGCCTTATTGTGATGGAAGAAAATTTTCTGTTTTTGCTAGGTATGGAAGTTTACACCAACAATTTTTATCTGCCACCATAAGAAAAAACACATCAATATGCGATACTTTTGTTACAAAAAGTAAGCCTTTTACTGTTTTGCATGAATAAACTCTACGGAGAATCAAATTATCTCTACCAAGCCAAGTCAAGCAGAAGAATAAAGTGAATATTGGCAATAAAAAGCATGTTATTTTCCAGGAATGCCTGCTCTAATATAGTTCAAAGACCTTATATTATAATCTCTTTGACTGTTGATTATCTCATAGATGGCTTATCCAATGTTCAACTTTTCTTTAGTTATCTGAAAAACAAGAAACACACATATAACAATTTTTAATATAATTCATAATTCAATATTTTCTTCGGTAACAGATAAAATTACAGATGGGTCTAGTGAGAGTGACTAATGCTCTTGAAATTTAACACCTTGGTGCTAACGACTTGGGCATTCAATTTTTTCAGTCACTAATAAACATCAAGTTACCTCGCAAAACACAAACGACTTAAATGTATTGGGAGTCGATTAATGACACTAAACAACACTAAACAACACTTACTTGTTTAGTGTCATTAATTGACTCCCAATAAATTTAATTTATACAACAATACTGTTTTCAACACTTCCATGAAAGGACATAATGACTATTAGTTGGTGTAATAGTGAAGTATAGTATTCCCTTTTGATGATTCCATCTTGAAGAAATTAATGAGCATTCCAGCGTGAAAATGTAGAAAAACATGACCTTTCCAGCAGATGGTACCAGTTGTGCTTTCTTTGATGTTGCTACCCAACTATTTGGACTGCTCCTTCATTACTGGTATGTAGTGATAAATTGCTTTTTAATCTACTATTAATATTATTATGAAACATCAGAAAACTCGCTAGAAAAGAGTAATGATCTTCAAAAATAATCTGTGCATGTCTCTTTGATACATTGTTAAAAAATGTGGCATGAATTGCCTGGAAAGCTTTCTTATCTGAAAAGTTTGTAAAATGTAGTGAACTTGACCGTTGAGGGTCTTTGCAGCTTCACCCAACTTAAAATCTGCAAATTAATTATTTTACAGTTTTTTATTTAAACTTACCAAAAAATTCATAATTTTATAAATTTATTAAGTAAATACTGTACCTTATTATTTCCATTCTCAAGTTCATTGCAACAACTCTTAAAACTGAGGAAAACTCTTAAGCTTCTTCTAATGATGTATCAAAAACTCTCATTAATTTACTTACATCATCAGCTATTTTGAAACATGTGATTTCTAGATTTTATTAGAGCTGGTCAATCAATGCCCTTGAAACTATGAATGTAGTTTCCTTCACTTCAACAATGATTGGAGATGAAAAATATGTTGTTTTGACTTGGTGAGCGACACTACCTTTGCCTTTTTATAAATAATTCTGGCTTCAGATATTTTTAAGATAGTTTCTTTTTGATTATAGCATTAGGAGTGGTCTTGAAAATGTACATACACCAATCCTAGCTCATCAGGGATCTCAAGAAATCTAATGGCAGATGAGAATTTTCAGTAAACTCAGGTTGTTGATTCATCTAAAGCATAAAGTGAAATTCTTTCATCACCTAGTAAATACACTTTTCTGTTGATTAAAAAAAAAGTTTATCATCCGTTGAAATATGAATATTTAATGCCTACATTTTATAAAAAGTATTAAAGAATCAATTACTCTAAAGAATTACCTCAATTATTAGTTGCAGTACACCAGACAGTGATAACTGAAAGCAACATACACACAACGATCGCAACAAAACAAAATCTTTTTATTTACTAGCACATGCACACAATGTTGAAAGGTGAGCTGGTACAGTAAACCCTGCCTAAAATATACCTCTTATATGTCAGAAAGCTGGAAAAATGAAAAATAAATTTCGGAATGGTGCTATTTCCCATGTAATATTATACTCAAGCCGGAAAACTGCCTAAAGTGGAAACATAAATACTTGGGAACTGTTTGCATAAATACTTTATGTGTAATGGGTTACAACGTACATATTTTAAAAGGTGAGGTAAATTTTAAAAGGTAATAAAATTTTAAAAAGTAATAATTTTGAGGGTGACTGCACTTGCACTGAAGTTCCATGAAGCATAAAGTCATAAACCGTAATCCTTCGAGGAAAAGGGAAAACTAACCTTTAACTCTCTTCCAACACACATGGTATGGCTACAATTGTTCTGCAGTGTGTTCATTCTCAGTTTTGTTGTTACAAGTGATCAAGTATGAGTGAAAGAGAACAATGAACTTTGGGTATTTTTAAAAACATAGTAGTCTGTGTGTACACAAATTCTGTATATAGTTCTAAACATATCATTGGAGGAAAAAATTACGGTTGTTGAAGAAGACGAAAAGAACAAATGTATAGCTAAAGAATTAGCTGTGTTGTTTAAAATGGGGAAAACTTATACTTATGGACTCTGGGGGGGGGGGGAAAAAAAAGAAAAAAAAAAAAGAATTAAATATAAGTGGTTAAAAGGAACAGCAGGAGACGTGAAACTCACAAAAAATCTACGGAATATGATGAGCTAAATCATGCTGTGTTCGAGTGGTTTGTTAGTACGCTTGCTAAAGGAATTACCATTTATGGACCATTCTTCATACGCAAGCTTTAAAGACAGCAAGAAATTTAGGCAAAGTCCATTTCAGAGCTTCCAATGAATAGTATGAGAGAATTTCTAACATTGCCCTAACATTGTTTTGAATGTTGTGTATGGTGAAGCAGATGATGTTGATAAACAGACAGTTGCAGATTAGAAGGGGAAAATTGAAAACAGAAACTAGGCAATAGTTTACAATTATTCTATATATGTTGAAAATATAGTACATAATACATATCAGCCTATTATTATTTACATTTCATTCTACATTACTTCTTCATTATTTCAACCTGTGCAACTATTTCATAATTTTTTGTATTCAAACACAACCCTCTGCAAGAGGGAAACCTGTGTAAATGGAAAATGAATGCCAGAAAGATCATGTTCCGTTTTAGAGAGGCTTTACTCTATTTGAGATTGAAACATTACAATGTGTAAAATATAAAGGACTGATATAAAACATAAAACCATAGTATTTCCTTATTGTAAACCACAAGCTGTTCTACTTCTGACATAAGCTCGCTTTTGTATGAGCAATTCTGAAAACAGCTCCACGCATGTGACCATAGTGAATGCTCTCACTGGTTTGAGAATGAAGCACTCAATGCAAGGTGACCTATAATTCCAAATTTTATGAAAGAATCATTATGAAAATTAAGCCACATGATAAGAATATAAACCTCCATCCAAATTTTCATGCTTCTGGATTAAATATTTAATTAGTTATTAATTACATTACGTTAATGCAGTGGTGGCTCGTGTGCATTTCTCTTGGTGGGGCCGATGTGAAGATGCTTTTAATGAAAGTAGAAGTGGTGTTACAAGGCTATACCTTTCATAACAGGTCACTATTAAAATCCGTTAGGTCCACAGATATGCCTTAACGCGTGTACGGATGTCAACATTACGCCGCAGCACAACTTTTAGAGGGAGCGAAGCAGTGGAAATAGTTCGCTACTACATTGCATATATTATCACTTATTTCATATATTCAAGTAGTGAACGGGGTAAATAAATACCGTAATTCAAGTTCTAAAACGATTAAACATGAGCTTAAACCTTTTACTTCCATTTATTGTCACGTGGTATTCGGTACTTCCCCTTTTGCTTTGTGTACATTGCAGTCGATTGCAGTGTAAGTGGATTGTGGCAAGGACGCTTTGCTACGCGTGTTTTAGTATTGCTATATGCGTGCGTTAAGGACAATTGCAGAGTCACGACAGAGTGCTTAGTTCCTCAGAGTAACGTACAGAAACATAGAAGTGGAAAGCCTCTAAAAAGTGGTGAAAAGAATGTTGTGTTAATTGTGTTTAACTTTTTCTTTCAACGTCATTACATCCTGGCTGTGAAAGACGTAACTACACTGATGTCTGAAGCAACTGGTGTATCAGTGAATACTATTTCAAATGTGAGAACAGAAATTAAATGAACAGGAACTATAAAAAAAAAGCCTAAAAAGAAACGGTAAAGGCCATGTAGTGTTTTAGAGTAAGTGGAAGTGCATAGTTTCTTTTTAAACAACAAGCCTCCTACTATAAATAAGGTACTTGCTTTGGTGAACAGTGAACCAGATCGTTCAAACTTTAAGAAAACCGCGTTCCATATTTTTCGAATGTAAAAATACGATGTATTCGATTCTTAGTTGTTCTCGAAACCTCAATATGTGTTCGAACACTTCTCGGATGATGCAAAGTTCTCGTTTGCGTTTGTCCTGGTTTGTCCTGAGTGCTATTCTCGAATACTTCTTGTCCGAAATTCGCTGATAAGTACAGTTTCATTGAACTGGGATCTGAATCCAGATCTCGATTCAGAATCACTGATTGTGATTGGTGCTCACAGATTCACATTTTAAAGGTTGGCTGCGAAGAGGGGTGGGGTGAACTGGAATAAACGTATCAGATAGGCCGAAACATGACTGTGTGTAGGTAAAATATACTCATTACGGGTAATGGACCTACTTACATCCCAAGGCTATCGGATCGCTTCCAAACATTGTTTCATATTAAGATAATTGCTGGAAATTAAACATTCCTCCATTCTAGCGTGAATAGAGTAAGGTTTTGGATTTTAGTCAACCGGAGTTGGCTAGAGTGAACCTGAAAAGTTCAATGGCATGACCGGGACTTGAACCACGAATCTCCCAGTTTCCGTCCCGTTGCTCTTAACCTTTGAGCTACCATTATTTGATCACAATATTTAAATTCCTAAATTGTGGGAAAAAGGAATGTGCATTACGAGATATGTAACTAAAACGAATGACTAACCGTGTTATAAATTCGAAATTGAATTTAGGTTTGTAATGCAGACATTATTGATTTTCAAGCACATCATACAAAATATAGTATAGTTATATATAAAATCCCATTCGAAAGACTTACACAATGAAAATAATAAGCTCGGCCGAAATAGACGCTCACGCCGACGGAATGTATAGTACCAATAGGTCGCATCCGAAATGTCAGGCAAAGCGTCTTACGTAGCCTCTATACTTATCGTTACAGCTGACAATATATCAACCCATCTGAGATCAGCACTAGTGTCAATACATTGTATGCAAGATCATACCAACCTTTCTAATGTAACTGAAGACTGCATTGAGCCTTACTACTGATAAGCGAGAACAGTATCACTTGCCGCTGCAAGTATACCGCTCTTCCAAAAATTTGTTATTGTATTGTTATTGTTGTAACGAAAGCTCAAATCAACCTCATTCTAGTACCCAAAGACATTGTATAAGTAGTGATTCCTTATATGAAGTAACCGTAAATGTGCAGTATTTAACACACCTACTACCAAGTTAAAGCTTCAGTACTATCAAATAACTGATTTGAGTGATATGAAATGATTAAGTTGATGTAGTAGAAGCGAGTTACATAAAATTTTGTTAAAAACACTCAAAATTTGTAATTTGAGACTAGCGGCATCTACCTAAACTTTAAAGATGCAGGTTCAAATGCTTCCGGTTGTAGCCACATGGTGTCTGTAGTAATACAGCAGTGAGATGGGCTGGTATAACGTATTAATCTGTGGCATCGTCTATTAAATTATTAATTTTGATGTAATAGAAGCAATTTACTTAAAATATTGTTAAAAGCAGCCTAAATTTGTAACTTGACAGTAGCGGCATCTATCCAAACTTTAGAGATGTAGGTTCAAGTGCTTCTGGTTGCGCCCACGTGGTGTCTATTAATACAGCAGTGAGGTGGGCTGGTACAACGTATTAATCTGTAGCATCATCTATTAAATTATTAATTTTGATGTAATAGAAGCAATTTACTTAAATATTGTTAAAAGCAGCCTTAATTTGTAACTTGACAATAGCGGCATCTATCGGAACTTTAGAGATGTAGGTTCAAATGCTTCGGGTTGCTGCCACGTGGTGTCTCTAGTATCAGAGCAGTGAGGCTGGTACAGAGTGGTATAACGTATTGCCTGTGGTATCATATTTCCCGAAAATAAGACCTTTATTTCTTGCTTCATATCTAGTTTCGTATTCTTGCTCACAAGTTCATTACTTTAATTTGCATTATCAATATACCGCATATGGACAACTAATACAGTATTAATTTGTGAGATTTATCGATCCACAGAATAACGTCGTGATACATACACATAAGAGCAAGAGTTCTAGGTGGCATTGACTTTGAGCTAATTCATTTGCGTTGTGCTGTTATATTCTTAGTAATTGTTCATATTTAGTGCAAGAATTTCGCTTTTCTGTGTAATAAGTGTTTATCTGCAAGAATTGTTAAAACATCTAAGTTGCTGCATTGTATTAGCCGGAATTAATAACTTAACTTCGGAGTACTGCGATATGATATTTGATTTATTGAACTAACACGAATAAAGAAGCGTTTTTACTTAGTAACCCAATTTATACATTATCGTGTGAAGAAAAAATAATGTCACCCCTTTCATTTATCATCCGATATAACATACGTTGGAGGACGTGAATTAAACAAATGACTGGGTATTTAAGATTAAGCGAAAGTTGTACAACTTTTATAATAAACAATTTTACAACCATAAAGAAATCGTAGGAATTTTTTTTTCAGCGTTTTGCATTAACATTTCTTTCGTTTTCTTGCACTATATTTGGTTTGTTCCCATTTTATATATGTAATATTCTTTCGAGTAACAAAATAAAATGAAGGTCAACTTAGGAACGGTGTGGTAGGAATACGGTTGTAATATACGAGGACTGTTCAATAAAGAATGATCACTTCTTCTTCTTTTTTTTTTTTTTTTTTTTTTGATAACGTACCTTTACTCATCCTCATAATTTTGATGGTCCTTCTCAAAATAGTCTCCCCTGAATGCGATGCACTTGTCCATGCGTTTCTGCCAGTCTTCAAAGACATGCTGGAAACCATTATTTTGAGAGATCCTTCAAAATCGCCTCGCAGATTTCGCCACGGTTTCTGATGATGGATAATGCCTCCCATGAAGGCGTTTCAAGTTAGGGAATATAAAAAACCCACACGGGGCTCAATCCGGACTATAGGGAGGGTGTGTGATGCACTTCGCGTTGATTTTTGCAAGATATTCAGCAGCAACATTGGCAATATGCAGCCGCGCATTATGGTGGTCTATCATCCAGCCTGCTTCACGGAAATATGGCACCCAATAAAATGTTCATTATTTCAGAAAGTGATCTTAAGGTAATTCGTTGATCCTCTCTCAAAATGTAAGCAGCAGTGTTGATGTTTTCTTCCGTAAGAGCAGTAACTGGAACACCGGTTCTACCTTCCTTTTGAAATTGATTGTCTCCCCTCTTTAAACATTTTAAACCACCTTCGAGCTGTGCTGTAGACTCCATAGGCCTCCTGTAACATTCATAGGCCTCAACTGAAGATTTGTTGAAACGAAATCAGAATTTCAAAGCCATATATTGCTCCTCGCGTGCTACCTCCATTGCAGCGGTAGGTGATACTGAACATGTCTGAACTTGCCTGTTTCTCACAGGCGGGAACCAGGAGTACCAACAATGAAACTACTAAGGCGTGTTTGTTTCACGTTAAGCTAACAGAATATAATAAGATTGAATTTTAGTGCGAAAAATTATGACCATAAAAAATTATGATCTTTCTTTATTGAACAGCCCTCGTACAAAATTAGTTGTCTTGGCTTCCGCACAGCAGTTCAGTGATTAATATGCCAACATAAGTTTGAATCCTCTACTCCTTACAGATAGGAGACATACGAGGGATGTGTTATTGACTTGTGTGACGTCATAGTCGTCAACCAAGAGTATTTCTACTAGGGTAAATTGTGTTCTTTCGTTAATATCTCCACATTTTTTCACTACGACATTCCTCAGTTTCAATCTTTATTTGAGTAAAGTAGCTTATATGTTGTTTATATACCAGACGCCTCGGTTTTTAATAAACATTTCAGTGTCCTGAATAATGCTTTCGGGACGCCTATTTGTTCCGGGTTTTGTTTCTCATTTGAAATGAAATAACTTTTAGTCGTTTAAGGTTAACTTTTTTTTTTAATTTTACTCCAACGTTAAGTCATATCGGACGGTGAATGAAGTTGGTGAAACGATGCTCAAATGTGTCCGGGGTCCATTGAGGTTAGAGCTACCCGACATTCGTCTGTAAGGATAAGGGAAATCCCCGGAAAGAGCCTTATCCAGTTAACTCATCCTGACCGAGATTCGAACTCCGGACCTCTTGAACGTGAGACAGAAACGCTACCATCTACGCTACCGAGGTGGGCATAATTTTTTTCGTCTTTGGTCTTAAAAAGTGTTGAAGTGATAAGTTTTATTTTGTTATTGTTACTTCGCATAATAGGACCCACTCAAGCGAAAACTGATCTGTCACACCTGCATTTTATTGTTTTTCGGTCATTTCATCTTTCAGTAGTTTTTTTTTTTCTCCATGTGACAGTTGTTTTCTATTGGTTGGTGTTATGTTGGTATTCCCATCGCTCCCTTAGGGACGGCCGACCTCTGTTTCCTCTTGCTCATCCTTCCTCCCGGGGTATAAGTATTATTCGGAACAAATAGCTTCAGCTTTGTTTATATGCGACGATAGCAGGAACAAACGCGTTGTGATGGCTGACAATAGGCTGCGCATTAAGTTGTTAACTCTGGTGTGACGCATGAGTATCGCAGTACAATGTAGTGTCGTGTCACAAAGTAGGTGTACCTAATAATAATTTTCAAACATGGATTTTTTTAAAAAAAAGTGTTACGTCGGATTTTAGTAAACTCAAAAAGCAGAAGAATTGTACAGAATGTTTTCCAGTTCTGCACGGAGGATAAGTAAGGTGGTCTGTTGTAGAACAACATGGTCTATTGTATTTTCCTTTGCAAAGGTAGTGGCTAGAACGGCTACGGCAGTTGGAAATAGTGAGGCCACCAAACAAAAAATCCTTAAAAATTTAAAAAAGCTAGTATTTCAGGTACGCGAGTTACTTCTCTAGGAAAACAACGTAATCGGAAAAAGAAGTTTCAAATGACAATTTCGGCAAGGACGTCGTCGCAGAACGGGAATTGTCAAGTGTAGTATCAAGTGCGTAAAGAAATTCCAACAGTGAAGAAGTTATTCTATGCAGTGAATGAGAAAATTAATTTTGGTTGTGGACAGAAAACATTCTAACGAATGTTAAAGGAATTTGGATTTAGTTTCAAAAAATGTAAAAAAATATGCGACATAGTTTAGTGGAACGCCAGGATATAGATTACCACCTTATCACTGCGATTTAAATCTCATTGAACTGGTATGGAATATCATGAAGCAAAAAATAGCAGAAATATGTGTATGCTATAATTTTAAACACATTTAAAGGACTAACCAAACAATGTTTAAAGGACAATACTGGAAAAGATTGGAAAAATCAAAATTATGTGCATAGAATAAGAATACTGGCATCGAAATGCCTTCACGAAAGAAGAAATGGAAAGAATAGTAATCAATGTGCGTTTGGATAGCTGTGATGAGGAGGATGCAAATACCTTAGTCGGCTTTATGGATTCTAGAGCTAACAACGGCAGTTCTACAGACCTAATTAACTGATATCCATCCTTTAGACGAGCTCGCCACAGATACAGCAAATGAAACATGTGCAGGAATCGGAATTTTCACGCCAGAATTAAATAATTCAATTTTGTTGTGCTCCTTAGCGTGAAATATTTTGTCTCCAATAATGTACAAAAATGCCGTCCACCTCTTCTCTCCTCTGATAAACAACCGTGTGGTGTAAACAGATAACAGTGCCGCCACTTGAAGTATCTTCCTAAATGTCCCGGGTGGTCCCGGGTAATAAAATAGACCGCCTTTGGGTCTCGTGCCGAATGCCCTCCGTAAAGTAGTTCGGTCCAGTATTCTGCTGTATTTCTAACAGGAACGGTCCCTCCATAAGGTTGCGGGTTTGCACTACACCCACTGATTTTGAATGTACAACAGGTGCATTTTGCACATTAAAGCTGTACTTGTTTGCATTGTTTTATATACAAACATGTTTCAATTACGCTTATCGTCTGTAGCTGTCCATGACCACAGAAGTCGAAATAAACAGAGGTTAGCTGTAGGAGCCGCCAGGTTTGCAGCAAAGTGTTAACCTCCGATTTCGCCCAAATGTTGGCTCTCTGAGGGGGTTGCGGGAAGGTGAACAGATGGGAGTGGCTTCTTATGCATTGCTTAAATGGAGGTTTATAAACCTAGCTCCTCCTACTCTTAGCAACGGCTATAACGTGACATCCAGGCTTAGCATCTGTGTGTCTGCTTGTTCGGTAGTGTGGTTTCGTGCCCCCAGAGATTTGAGAAAGCTTTGTTTATGGTTAAACTGAGTATTCTAACATTTTATTTATAGTGCTTATTGGGAGGTGTTGTTTTTGTACGTTTTTAAAATTCTGAGAGAATGAATACCGTGCAATCTTTACTGGAAAAGTTCTTTTCACAACGGAGTGCTGAAGAAAAATCTGAAGTGAAACGAATGGGTAGGCCCACGCCAAACATTTCTATAACTCAAACGATTAAGTCAAAAGCTAGAACATTCAATAGGAAGTTCAACCCTGACATGTACAAAAAGCACGACTGGTTATGTGGATGTGAAGTTAATAACTCTTTATACTGTTTCCCATGCCTGCTCTTTGGAGGAGATGATTCCTGGGTGAAGTAAGGAATGAAAGACATACAACACATGCACGACCGTGTTAAAAAGAATGAGTCCTCTTCGTCTCATATAAAAATGCGTTAAGGTTAGCAATGTATGGCAATATTAATATTGCTGCACAAATGGACTGTACATACAGAAGGAACATACAGCTGCATAACGATAAAGTTACGCAGAATAGATATGTCCTAAATATCAAAATAAACTGTATACGGTTTTGCGGCTCATTTGAGCTGGCTTTGAGAGGTAATGATGAATCTGATATATCACAAAACTCTGGTATCTTTCGAGGCCTAATAGATTACAGCGCTGACCTCGATAGTGTCCTGAAGGGCCATATGGAAAAAGCAACAGTTTTTAAAGGCACTTCAAAAACTAATCAAAACGAAATTCTTCATTGTATGTTAGAGGTATGCCAAGAAGAAATAATGAAGGAGATTAAGGATGCAGAATTCCTTGCTGTCATAGCAGATGAAACCACTGATGTTTCCTCAGTGTATCAGATGGTTATTATCTACAGATATCTTGTGAATGACAAACCCGTAGAACTATTTTAGAGTTTTGTTCGACCTGCTGGTCATGATGCAGACTCTCTTGCCACAGTCATTAAATCTGAACTTGATCCGCAACTGTCAGGGTGCCCGAATAAACTTTTAGCACAGACCTTGATGGTGCATCCGTCATGGGAGGTAGGAAATACGGTGTTCAGGCAATTGTGAAAGAGAAGTATCCTTGTGCCTCTTATATACACTACCATGCACATAAACTTAATTTAATAATGCTGAACGCAGCCTCAATAAACACCAGTGTGAGGATATCTTTTGCCAATTTACAAGGAATATGCACATTTTTTTTCAAATTCTCCTCAAAGAACAGCTGTGCTTGATGAAGTTGTGCAGAAACGATTGCCACGTTCTGTTCCGACACGATGGAATTTTCATTCAAGGACCGCCAATGCCATTATCGAACACACGGAGAATTTAATTAAATGCATGGAGGTCATTCAGAAGAGAGCTCTGTTAAACAACAACACCACACTTGTTCAGTCTTCTGGGTTTTTGAACACTTTGAAAGATGATAATTTCGTATTCTGGCTGTCTTTCTTCAACAAGATCATGCCCCATGTGGACATTTTGTACAATCAGCTACAGAAACGAGACTGCAATGCAATATTTGTCCTCGCCCAGCTAAACGCATTTGAAAGGGAAGTGCAAAAAGTAAGAAATAGCGTGGATATTGAGGAACACGAAGAAACTGCAGTTAAGAGGAGAAGAATAGAAGTTCTTGGTGTGAAAAGAAGAGAAGCTCTTGAAGTCTGTGACATTATTCTTAGAGAAGCAAAGGACAGATTTAGCTTCACGGGGCATCTGGTAGCCTCGACTTTATTTCATCAAGAAAATTTTTCCGACTATGATAAGCCATTTCCAGAGGATTCCCTTAGAGAAACAATAAAGTTCTATCCTTTTATCATTGGAAGGAAAATTCGTACAGAACTCACTGTAATTTACAGTCGAGAAGAATTTCGTGGAATGTCCGGCGCTTCGTGCTTGATTGACTTCATTAAGGAAAACAATTAATGTGCTACATTCAGCGAATGTGTCAAACTCCTGCGAGTTTTGTTAACTATGCCAATGCCTAACGATGAAGCAGAACGCTGTTTCTCAACTTTAAAAAGCGTAAAAACTTTCCTTAGGAACACAATGTCACAGGACAGATTGTCAGCATTAGCAATGCTGTCAATTGAGAGGGTGTTTGTTATGAAGATCAGCGACTTCAACGCAAAAGTTATCGTTAGATTCGCCAGATCTAAGGAGAGGGGAGCAGAGTTTCTGTATAAATAGGCGAATCACTACTTCTCTGTATTTTATTTTTCATTTGTGCACCACCAATAATTTAATCCACCAGCCGCCACTGATTTCTAAAGCTTTTATAAACAACATTTTATGCAGTTTAATGACATGTTGAACGTCACTTAAAATGCCCTTACATTCCTGCATCAATTGCATCCGAGTGGACAAATGTACATAAACTGGTCACCCAGCAAATGTAAAAAGAAATTTGTTGTCACCAAAGAATCTGGACAAAATTATTTTGTCAAGATAAAGTCTGGAATAAAAACATTGCGATCAATATTTTGGTTCCAACCGTCACATTTATTCTCCGTAAATCATTTGAAATAAATGTCGGTTAGCACTTAGCAGAGTGTGGCTGTAATATCCGAGAACTTTGTAACGGCTATTTCGTGCTTTTTTCATGTGTTTGGGAGTTTGTTCTGGATTGTTCTAGAAAATGTGATTTCTATAATATATAATGTAAAACTGGGTAGGCCACAGAATGACAACTAACGTAACAGTGTTCTTATTGGTTGTAATAATAATTTGATTACGTAATGTTGTCAAGGTGTAAAGATGTGTTATATGTGGTGCCGATCTGCAAGTCTGCAGAATCTGGAAGTGCATGTTTGCCTCGTTTATCATTTTATGAAAGTACATAATCTACTGAGCTTAACATTGTGATTATATATATGAATGGTTTTTTGTTGAATAAATTTCAATATTTGTTTAAAGTAAAGTTGTTATTATTTTCTAAAACTTATTCTCGTTCCGATACTTCGGCCAGAGAGAGAGAGAGAGAGAGAGAGAGAGAGAGAGAGAGAGAGAGAGAGAGAGAGAGAGAGAGAGAGAGAGAGAGAGAGAGAGAGAGAGAGAGAACTCATTGCTCCTGAGCGCCTAGGCATAGATCAACAGAAAACCTGAGAATAATTAACCATTTTCCATCCCTCGTGCCTTTTGCACCAAATTATACCGTTCCAAAATGACCGCCACAATAACGTACGACATTTAGAACACCGTCGTCATTCACAGTTATCCCATTTTGCATCAAAATATACTGCCCCAACTTGCATTCGAATACACGCAAATGTTCACGAATTTGTTTTAGTATTCGAGAAACTGTTTTCGATTCTTGAAAGTATTCGTATACAGTCACTTCGATTTTCAGTGGTCTTCGTCCACATATATGCCCATCAATAATTTGAGCAGTAATATTTGCAAATGCAATTATACTGCTCCTCAAAAATTAAAACTGTTCGAATTTTGGATAATGAACAATCATCTCTTCTGTTTTACTAGTACCTAAAGACACAGTAGAAGTTGTAATCATTTACATGAAGTAACCATAAGTATGCAGTATTTAAAATACCTACTGCCAAGTTTAAACTTGAATACTATAAAATAACTAATTTGAGCAGCATAATATGATGAAGATTGATGTACTAGAAGTGATTTACATAAAATATTGTTAAAAGCACCCTTAATTTGTAACTTGATGCTAGCGGCATCTTTCGAAACTTTAGAGAGGTAGGTTCAAATGCTTCGGTTTACGATCACGTGGTGTCTCTAGTACTACAGCAGTGAGGCTGGTATAACCTATCATCTTGGCAGAAACTAAGGTCTGTACAGGGGGTGCTAACTGGGATACACACACACGACACACACGACTGGACATTGAAGATCTGAATGTCAGACCTTCGGTCTCAATCCACATCAGGGCTAGGCCCTCTACTGGCGTGGAGTGTTTTGTAAGGAAGGATAATATGCGGCAGAAGATGAGGTTGGAGTTGTATACAAGCCATCTGATGTTATTTTATGTGCCTAGAAGCAGCTTTGGGCGTTTGTAGCACTCTCCAGGATCGATGTCGTACTCACCTAGACCGTGGATGAGGGAGTTGAAGTTGTGGGAGAGGTTTTGATAGAAGGAACGTGAAAGGGTGTGGATGTAGTCCGTTATTGTGGGGATACGTAGGTGTCGTCGGATAACCAGATTGGGGATGTACCAAGGGGAGTCTGTGGCAATGCGGAGGAATCGGGATTGTAGAATTTCAAGGTGGTGTAGGTGAGACTTGGCTGCTACTCCCCATATGTCACTGGCGTATGTGATGGCTGTTTGGAGTACTTGCTTATACAGGAGCAGTTTTTTTAGGCAGAGACATCACCGATCGTCGGTTATAGAAAGGGTAGAGCACACCCATTCTTTTGCTAACTTTATTAGGCACATATGTAATGTGGTCTCTCCACGTCAATTTGATGTCGAGTAGAACATCAAGATACTTAGCGTAAGTTTTCCAATGAACGTCCTCACCAGCTAGACGAATTGGTGGATGATCCGCTATTCATCTTCGAGAGAAGGTGATGGCCTGGCTCTTCTGTGGGTGGACGCGTAGGCGCCAACGTTCAAACCAGGTGGTGAGGAGGTCAGCATATTGTTGAATCCCGCGAGTACACAGGTTGAGCGCTGATGATGTGAAGGTGACAGCTCTATCGTCAGCAAAGAGATACAGCGAGCAAGGTGGCAGGATGGTAGGATGTTGATGTATAGAAGGAAGAGAGTGGGTGCCAGGACACTACCTTGGGGAACGCCACCTCTAATGGGATAGGATGAGGATAAGATTGCGTCGTGAGAGATAGCAAAGGTTCTGCCAGTGAGGTAGGAGTGAATGAGATGTATTAAGTAGGAAGGGGTTTGGTAGGTGATGAGACGGGAGAGTAAGTCTTCGTGCCATACACTGTCGAATGCTCTGGTGATATATAGGAGTAGTGCTGAAACGAACTGCTTCCTGTTAAAGGCTGTGTAAACTTCATCGACCAGACGAAGTAGTTGGTGTTGAATGGAATGCTGAGACCGAAAGCCGAAATGCTCCGCTCTGACAATACTGTGTCGATTCAGGATAGTCCTTAGTAAACTTAGAATAAGTTTTCCCATCAGTTTACTCAGTGTTGGAAGCAAACTGATGGGTCTGTAGCTCTCCGGGGACGTTCCGTCTTTCCCAGGTTTGCAGATAGCGATGACCTTTGCACGCTTCCAGGCCTTTGGGAAGTAGCAAAGTTTGAGGATTAAAGAGCATTAAAAAGAAAGGTAAATGCTTTCACCCAAGGGAATGGTAGAGCCTTTAGCGCCGCGTTCGCCATGTTGTCAAAGCCGGGCGACTTCAATGGCCTTAGGCTGGTGATATGGCACTGCACTTCAGCTACGGAGATGGAGGGAGGTGGTAGATCATCATGGGGTTGGGAAAGGTACGCTCGAACTTCCTGAGTGACTGCGTGGATATGATCTACATCTGGGGTATCAGCGGCCGTAAAGGTCATTTCCAGGAAGGTTGCATGTAGTTCAGCCTTTTCCCTTGCAGACTGAGCAACTGCCTGTCCATGGTGCAGCGGTGGATCTTTGCGAGGGATTTGAAGTAAGGATTTGGTCATGCTCCAAAAGGAGTGGTCCTCTACACCAAGAGAGGAAATCTTATTTTCCCAGCACTCGTTGCGAAATTCTTGGAGTTGAAGTTTGACCAACTCCTGAAGTTGGCAAAACTCACGAAGATCTGCTGGGCAGCGACTTTGTAAAAAGCGCCGCCGCATCCTGTTCTTTTTTTTAATCGTTTCACGGATAATGACTGCTGCGGGGGCTGGATTTGTTCCAATCGTATCGAAAACTCCTCCCAATAGGTCTTTCGTGGGAGTGGGAATCCGCGAGGAGCTTTGTAGTTGTGCTTACCAGGGAAGGATAGGAGGATGGGGTTATGATCTGAAGATAGAGCAGGAACTGTGAAGAGGGTAAGGTGCTGACGCATATTGCGGACCAGGGCGAGACTGGGATACAGACTCTGAATCCGCATTAAGCTTCTCGAAACTGTCGTGCGACAGATTAAGTGCTGCACACCAACTTTAAAATCTGTCGGTGTCAACAGCTGTCTCTCTCACACAACTTTAAAATCTGTCTGTGTTAACGGTGTCTAAGCGAAGCCAAATTAAACGTGAAAACTGGACATCGATTTTAAAATTAGCAAGATTTGTAAGGCCTGCGATGGCATATGAGCAGCAAGAAGGAAGGGAATGGACTTTTACAAAGACCTATCCGAAAGTAAGATGTTAGCATATAGCTAAATATTGTCACCCAATTATCGGAAGGCACGATCAACTGACGGCTGAGTGAGGGACGGGGAGGCATTTAGGCCATGCGTACCCATTTATCTCGTGTCACAGAGCGGATGGTTAGAAAAGAATCACTAGGCAGTATACCGTCTTTTTTCCCTCTCCCTGACGTCTGGAACATTCGGGATGATTTTCTGGCCCGCGAAGCTTCCAGAAACAGCGATCTTCCTATATAAGGCCTGCAGTGGACGAGTCAGTTCAGTTCTTGGGGAACAGCCGGAGAAGCACCGTGCTAGCGAAAGGACGGGAAGACTGTGTACGTGCATCAGAGGAGTTGTACGTAATTGAGAGTGCGGAGTGGACCTGTGACAGACGAACTGGTAAATTGTAATTGTGTGCGCTACATAATTCTATGTAATCAGCAAGTGTTCCAACTGTAATTCGGTGGAAATAAAGAACATTTTGAGTTTGTGCAATTGGACTTTAAATTTCAGGAACCCACAAAGTCACAGCATCGAAAATTAATGTCATAGCTTAACCTGAATTGTACCTTCATACACTTTCATTTGTAATTAAATTCGTTGGATTATGTAGCACTTTATAATGTATTAAGGATGTTTTAAATGAAAAAGCATTAGTTCCATTAATCTTAAATGCAAAAACAATGTTTTCTGTTTTTTTTTTTTTTTACCTAATCATCTCAGGTTACCAGGAATACAATGACAGAAATCAAAAGTGCCGCATGCTTAGAAATTTTGTGTTTATTGTTTTGGTGATGTGCAGTGATCTTCAGGAATATTATTAATGTAGAACAAAGCTTTCTTTCTCACCTATACAGCAATTTATTGTGGCTTATCAGATATTTCTTAAAGTTTGAGTTTCTTATCAGTGGAAAATTAACAAAAACTTTGAGGACTGTTGTGACCAGTATGTTCTAAATTTTCAGGAAAATTGAAGTTATTTTGGGCAGTTGATTGGATATATTCGTTGGCTTTGTGTTCGAAGTTTTAAATTTAAAATATTTGAGTCATGTATAACAGTCCATGTGAGGTAAGTAGTTTCCAGTTTAAATTACTGCAAAACTAGTTTTCCTAAATTACAGCTATTTTGTAATTTTCATATGATTTCCATGAGTTAAGATAAAACAACAGGAAGCCTAAAGTAAACACCATTAATATTACTGTTCTGGAGGTGGGGTTAATTTAGTACATATAATTAGCTGTCATCAAAGACAAATGCTTAAACAATTGCTTATTAGCTTTATAGAAATATCTGTTTGCATGTTGTTACATATCTTTAATTCTCATGCTGTTTGAGAATTTATACACAACTTATAAATTTATACACAAAAAAACTTATACATAAAGAGTTTCAAAAAACATTCTTCCATCTCAGGCTACATTTTAGATGAAACATTTGTACATTTCAGCCACAGTACTCTTCCTGAATTAAGTAATCTAAAATATATGAATTGTTTATAAGGATGTATTTGCAATGTTTGGTGGCAGCATCTGTTTTTGATGATGATATACTGTTTGCCTTGTGTATTACATGCTTTGCTGTGTCATTCTAAACCAAGTATGTGAATTTTCAGATATACCAAAACTGTGGCTGTGGATTGGTACAGAATTCAATTCTCTTTGATTTCTGTAGAATTTCTTTGTTTATAATTGGCATTATCTGTGTTTATATATAATCTGGGTGTTTAAATTAAAATCTTCGGGCAACATGCTTGGATATGAACTTTGATAAAGTTTTTCTTTAAATTGCAATGATATTTTGAAGAATTACGTTCTCTTAACCTTATGCATCAGTGTATGACTACATTAGTGATAAAGAATCTCATAGTTTTTAACAGCAAATTAAAAATATGATCTGAGATTCCATAAATTCAGTTTGTTCTATATTGTTTAATGCAGTAATCACTATGTAATACTGTACAAACTACTCCAAATAATGTACCTGAATAGCCATCTTAGAAGAGTTCTACTGGGATTAGAATTGATCTTGTAAACGCTTTAACAAGTATTAAGTGCAATTGTGCATTGCAAGAAATTATTAAAATGTCATTGTTCCATCGTCATCATTATATGCCATTTTTACATTTATTTCCAGTATTCGACTTATTCTTAAAATATGTACAATGTCAGCTGCAGCTAGGACATAGAGAATAGCATGTTCTCAATTTAGTAAAGCTTCATAATAAACAATAGGTAGGGGTAGTGATATTTAGCATTTTGATATTTACATTTAGCATTTTGTAGTGTTTATACATTTGCAGTTTAGCATTTTGTAGCATTTTGAAGAAAGTTTGAGTTAATTTTGTTAAATGATGAATATTAATATTCTTTATATGAAATTTAAAACACATTTATTGAGGGTTATTAATGACGGTGAGTTAAAAGTGCATAAAGTGTCAATTTATTTCACATTAATATAGGTTAAAGCAATACGCAGAAATATAGAACAATCTGATACAGACTAAAGCATATTGCATAACACAAAAAAGATAAATCCATACTGATGTAGAACACAATAAAAAGAAAATGCACTAAATTAGCCTAGTTTATGATTCAGTAATGCTGTTGAATGAACACACTGAACATATTTCAACATTCTGTTCTGTCATTTGAGTCCTCCTGTCACTTACAGTCAAATTATATTTACTGAAATATCTTTCAGCATCTACACTGTGTAAGCATTTTAATTAGACCTATTAACGACTCAGACAGTTCAGCGCTTCCACAGCATAATTAAGACCACAAAGAGCAGTAATAGTTCTGAGTGTAACCTTTCATTGATTTACTTATGTGATACACATTCAGTTGTATGTCATAGCCTGAGAGGTTTACACTATGCAGAGAGCACCAATTGCCATCTTAGTACATATATAGCTTAAAGTCTTACCATGTTAAAGTAAGCCATTTACCAAAACAGTTGCTGTACCAAGCAAATCATACTTCACAGTCAGATAATTACATGAAATTTTGTCCTGTTGGAAGATGCACTTTGCATTAACATTTATTTTTAATGTTTATTTTCTTTTTCAGCATTTATTACTGTGCTTATACATGTCATTAAAGCATTTACAAATTTAAGACTGTAATATTCCTGTGTTTCAAAGACAAAGTTAAGCTTAGGACAATTGTAAATGAATGATGCAGTTTTTATGTACTTAATAATCTTCTTAGATTCATTGAACTGTATTTTTCATTCAAATCATAATCATTTATACTGCATGTGTGAATGATAATCCAACCAAAGTGATTAGAAGTATATAAAATAGTGTCTTTTATTCAATGCATGTCTTTGCCTCAGGGTTTTCTTTGAATATTCTTACGTAAACTTGTGCCTAAAATGATGTATGTACTATAGAGCTTTTGAAATTCTTAGTAAATATAAGCTATTAACAGAGCTTCTTTGTTATGTAAAAAACTGAAGCTGCTGACAGTGAAGTAAACTAGGTTATCAATAATAACTAAACACTAGTAACACTAGTGAAGTTGTGTTACTAGAGCTTCTTTGTTTTCTATTTAAAGAGTTAGTGCTATTTTTTGTACATAGTTGTTTGTATCTTCACTTACAATTTATATATACATTTCTTTAATAATGTTTTTCGTTTTTTGTTGTTTTTTCCTTTTGACACTTACCTTCCAGGGAATTTTTCAACATTATTCTGTGTACAAAGAAATTGCATTACTCATGACCCTGTGATATCCTTTCCTATTTTCCAGGACCTGTAGAATGCATTGATTTAGTGTCAAGTTTTAGTGTAATTATCACAGTAACAAGATTTGGAATTCACACTTCTGGGAAAGGAAGTAGATGCAGGTGTTATGTATAACCTCGACAGCATCTTGAGTAATCTCACTCTGTCAAAGTTGGAATTGTTTCTTAAAGACCTTCTTATTCATTTATTACATGAATATAAAAGCTATAATGCTTAGTGGCAACAGCAAAAAGATCAATTTTGGAAGTGGCCTCTGAGGCCTTTTTTCCTAATTTAATTGGTCAACTTCTTTCGAAGTCACATCTCGCACATTAATGAATAATTTACACACATTTACTCAGCATATTTTGCGCGTATTATGCTAATATATGATAAATGAATTGTGCCTTAAATTATTCGTTGGTGCACGAGATTAGGTCTCGAAAGATTTTGGAGTCGTTGAACACGGTTGTGAAGGGAGGGTGGAGGCGAATGTACAATAGCTCGGTCGAAATAGAAGCTCACTGCATTTCCGACGACATGTTGGTTAGTTCACTTAGTTGGCATCGAAAGGTACAGGAGGAGCGCCCTATGCGTCTTCAGTTTTTAACACGGAGTTGCGAATCTGGTATTAATCTGAGGTCGCGGCGGTCGCTAAATACGTTTGGAAGGGGTGGAGTGGGGGGCAACGAATGTACCATAGCTCGGTCGAAATAGAAGCTCACTGCATTTCCGACGACAGGTTGGTTAGTTCACTTACCTGGCATCGATAGGCACCCTATGCGTCTTTAGTTTTTAACACGGAGTTGAGTATCTTGTAGTAATCTGTGGGCTGGTATCACCTATCATCTTGGCAGAATATCAAGTCTATATTTCTTGCTTCATGCTTCATATTTTGTTTCATATTCTTGTTCAAAAGTTCCACTAATTTAATTTGTACTATCAATATACTGCATATGGGCAACTAACACAGTATTTTACAGCATAATTTTCTCAGATTTAGCTACGCACAGAATAATGTCTTAATACACATAGCTACACATATAAAATCAAATCAAATTTATTCACCATAAGATTTCCAATTACGGAAATATCGGCTTCGTGAATACAATTTTATATCACAGAATAACAGTAAACACATGAACGGATAAACAAATAAGGTGATAGTATTTACAATTGCAATATAAAAAATGGAATAGGTTATTAGAATGTAATACACATTTCTAACAAAACTGATTCACTGTTCATCATCAAGGTGTTCATTTACTGAATAAAAACATCTTTGTATTAGACACTTCTTTAATTTCCTTTTAAATATTGTTAAATTTGGTAATTCTTTGAAATATTGAGGAAGTTTGTTGTACAATTTAATAAGTTATAGCGTATACTTTTTTCATATAGGGTTCTTTTAAGCCCTGTAACATAAAGATGTGATTCACCTCTAGTGTTGTGACTATGTATTTTGGCGTTTGTGACAAAAATATTTAACTGTTTATGAGCGATCACCAGCACCTCATAGAGGTATATAGATGGAACTGTCAGAATATTCAATGATCTGAAATAAGGTTTACAACTTGTGGTACTGGAAAGATTCATCATTAAACGCATGGCCCTCTTTTGTATTATAAACATTCTTTTTGTATAGCTCGTCTTTCCCCAGAATATTATGCCATAGGATAACTGGGGGTGAAAGTAGGCAAAATAGGCTATTTTAAGCACATCAAGATTGACTGATGATCTTAAAGTATATAGTGCAAAACAAGTTTGACATAGTTTTTTTGGATAAAGCATCATGTGAGTTCCCCAATCTAGATTACTATCTACCCAAACTCCAAGAAATTTAATTTTAATTTAATTTTATCAATTGCCAGTGCGTATTCCGCGCATAAATATATATTAGAAAAGTGTGTTGATAAATACTGTGTTGAATGTACATAAGCGGTATATTGATAATACAAATTAAAGTAATGGTACCAGTGAAGGCGAAAGTAAGAAAGGCATAAAACGAAGCAGTGGCGGCTCGTGAGAAATGTTCTTGGTGCGGCAGATGTGAAGATGCTTGTAATGAAAGTAAAGTGGGGTTGTATCTTTCAAAACAGATCACCTTCAACTGTACTGCCAAAAACACTGCAATAGCAGAAATGTGTCTAAACACTAGATATACAGTTTTAAACAGCAAGTAACTAATGATAAAATATGAAGTAGAACTCACCAAATGGCAGTGCACTTGTACAAGAGCTGAGCACGTCTATTATTCTGAGCGGCAAACATTTCAATCACTCTGGTTTTGAAGTGAGGAATTTCACCAATTTCCTCTTTGTGAGTGGAACAAACAGCAAATGAATTAAGCATATCTTGGCCCATGGTGTTCCTAAGGAAATACTTCTTTTCAATGTACAGAAAGTTCTCTCTGCTTCGACTGCAGAAACTTGAATTGTTAGTACAATTTGCAGCGTTTTGTGTACTTCAGAAAACGTTTCTCAAGGGGGTTTTGCATGAAAAAAAAAACTGATAATTTGAAGGAATATTCTTGAATTTATCAGTATGATAAATTAATTCAATTTTTAAATTTTGTAGGTAATCATGGGATTGTAACTTGATGCAAATTTTCTCTGAATGTAGTAAACATCTTTGGGTCAAGAATTCCAAAGATATTGAATACACGAGACTGTTGGAATCGTCCTCATTTGGTTCACAAAATTCTCTCTGCCTCGACTGCTGAAACTCGATTGTCAGTACAACTTGCAGCGTTTTGTGTACTTCAGAAATCGCTTTCCCAAGGGGGTTTTGCATGGGGAAAAAACTGAGAATTTGAAGGAATGTTTTTGAATTTATCAGTATGATAAATTAATTCAATTTTTAAATTTTGTAGAAGATCATCGGATTGTAATTTGATGCAAATTTTCTCTGAATGTAGTAAACATCTTTGGGTCAAGAATTCCAAACATATTGAACACACGAGACTGTTGGAATCGTCCTCATTTGGTTGACCCTGTGTCGCACACGTTTTTGACATCTGAATTCTGATTCGCTTCAGAATTCAAATATTTCAGAACCTTACAATCAACCATCGCCCAAGACCTTAATCACCAAATAACGAATAGTAAAAGCAAAAGACACCTTATTTCCCTTCACTTGCAGTTAAGCACGATTTCCTACTTAACCAACTGTTACAGATTATCCAATGTTATTTGCCATCTTGTTGTGTAAATGTAAAATTATTCGGTCGATGTGCACCTAATCGTTTAACTACTTCTATATTTAATTAATGCAAGTAACTTTTCAACAAATAATCCACTCTATTAATTTTATTACTATACTACCTTGCCCATGAAACAATTGAGAATTTAACAACAATCACACGCATGCTAAAACGTCATATAACAGGCCGCAACTAGCCAGCCCCAAGCGCTGCTGAATGCCATGTAAGAAGAGCAGCGTAAGGGAACGAGGGAGGTACAGACATTTCACAGGCAGAGTGTGTAGATGGGGGAGTGACTACGGGCCCATGTAAACTGGCGTGGTTGTGTACAGCACTGCGGGTAGACCGGTAAACATAAAAAATCGCGATGTAAATAAATCATTGCTTGCAATGATTATTACAATTGAATAACGTATACAATTCTCTTTCTTCAAATTGAAAAGCGTCTATAAGATGCGTGATATTATCGGTGGGGCCTGGTCCCTCAAGCCCTTAATGACGGTCCGACCTTGCGTAAAAATATTGTTAAAATGACTTGCAAATATATTACATCACAAGCGATTTGAGCTTTTAAAGTGAAGTTTTGTTTTTGACTACTAAACTTGTGTGTGTGTGTGTGTGTGTGTGTGTGTGTGTGTGTGTGTGTGTGTGTGTGTGTGTGTGTGTGTGTGTGTGTGTGTGTGTGTGTGTAATTTACGTCCTCCAACATTTAGTCATATCGGACGATGAATGAAATGGGTGAAATGATGCTCAATGCGTCCGGGGTCTATGGAGCTTAGAGTTACCAGATATTCGTCTTTCAGGATAAGGGGAAACCCCGGAAAAACCTTATTCAGGTAACTCACCCTGACCGAGATTCGAACTCGGGACCTCTTGAACGTGAGGCAGACATGCTACCATCTACGCTACCGAGGCGGGCAACTACTAAACAGTAGTATTATAAAAAGACCTATATTATCTCTTGAATACTAACATTTGTTTTCAATTTTTTGTATATTATCTATATTATTTTTAAAATAATAAAGTTTTCAAATTTTAACATGACATGATTTCCAAAACATGAGCATTTATAAGGAAAGGAGTGTGTGAAGCTCTTTTATTTACATGTGCTGGACAAAGTTTGCAAGTTTCATTAGCTAAATGGAAATCTTTGATACATGGAACATTTTGAATATTGAAAAGTTAAAAAGGTTTCTCAGAAAAATGAGTTGCAGAAGTAATAATTGATAAAATTGATAACCTTTTCAGGGAGTTAAAATTCTTCTGCTGCATAGATGTGCCCTCCTGATGCTGTTTGTTCTGCTGTAGAGCAATCATACCATATCATATTTCAGCTTCCTGCGAGATGACTTTTTATTGCACTGAGCAGAAATGTTACTCCACTGAAGTCGAAATACTATTTCTGTGCTCACTGATCCTCATCCTCAATTCACAAAAAAATCAGGGCTTTCAATTTTCGTGTTTCCTTGCAGCTTATGTTGAGATCTGCAACAGCAAATGTCACTGCAGACTCATTTTTCCTTTTTTTTGAAATAAGCATTTCTTTCGCACACCAGTTCCACTTCAGGAAATGTAAGCATTCATTTGTATTTTGTATTTTTTCATGAGCTCATCAGAAGCTAAGCAAGGTACAATGTCAGCTGTTGTGGCAACTTCTTTTGAAAGCACTGTCTTCGAATTTGTGCTGTTTTTTCGGAGGCTGTTATCCTTTGCCAATGGTATGGAAGCACCAGAGATTGTCACCAATAGAATTTGACTTGCATAGACTTATCTCCTGTGTTACTGCAATGGTACAGGGTAGCATATATTGCAGATTTAATTTTCATAATATCTGGAATATTATCTTTTATTGCACTCCGATAATAATTATTCAGTTTCAGCATGTATTTTTCTTCAAGCTGCTTGATTTTTTATCACCAAATGTGGTGCCTTTCATCTTTGATCCTTGAACTATTATTTTCTAATTCAGTTTTCACTATCTTTGCTGCATGATTTAATATTCATTATTTGAAATTTGTATATCTGATTAATAAATATTGAGCTCCTGCAAATGCTTGAGAGAGTTTGCGTTTCTATCAGATGAAACTGACGAATATTGTATCCTGGAGTTTGAAATGGACCTCTTCCAAACAGATTAAATTTCACATAATTGTTTAGAATTGGAGCTGTCAGCAAAGTTGATTCACATTCTGCTGAATTAGTGTTGTCTGCACCATTCATTATATTATTTGCTTAAAAAAATCGGTAATTTAATTTTGTGAGCACAGATATTACAAACTTTTGAAGGAATTTCAAAATCACTTGCTAATCTAGCCAATACTTCAATAACAATTCTTATGCCATACAAACATAGATATCAGAAATGCAAACAAAATATTAATTTGTTTTCTGACTGGGCATTTCAATGTCAATGCCTACTTGTTCGTATTTCTTTAAACGGTCACGCAATGGCATAAAATGGAACAAATGATCAAACTAGCACACTATCTATACTATATACCATAAAAATGATAAAGAAAACTCAGCGATTTACAACATTTTGACCAAAATTGCAGTGCAACCTTGCCCTAAGAGGAGGGAAAAAATATATTCATTTTTTCTTAAAGTTATTGTTATTTTTATTATAGTAAAATACATCGATTCGTTTAATTGTAGCACTACAGTGCTCTGCGCTTTTACAGCTGTTAGGAAATACAAATATGTTAACTAAAAAGTAAGCAGCTACTGCGGCAAGAGAAAAACAGATGGAGGAATTATGACTGCAAGCTAGCTCCTGATGAGAATTCGGTAGACCCAAAAATGTGTGTTCACAGTTATAAAAATTACTCTGAAACTGAACTAATGGAAAGTGTTGAGAAACAAATTGTTTTAATTATCATTGTAATTCCTTTGAATGTCAGAGGAACACGGTGCCGATATTCTAGAAAGTGAACTGTTAAAATAACGGCAGAGTACTGCGTTAACCCGCAAAACATTGTTAATTTAATTGAGTTCTAATTGGAGCTATGAGTTCTCTTATCCTCAGGTGAATGGTTGTAGGAAATGGATTTTGGTGGTTGTTGTTTACACAGTTGTATTAATACTTTGTTTGTTGCAGAATTATTTGGTTTAATTCTTGAATCTACGTTTGCTTATCGACTTGGATCGGTGACCACATTTCAGACCACATTTCGCTTCTCTTCTTAATGCACATGAACACGTTCATCCTGTCGTAGTATCAACTTGTAGGTAAAGTTTTTCTTACTTCACCATTCAGTTCGAACCTTATTCTGACCCCCTCTCTAACTTTATCACATGACCAAACTAGCTCACCCTTCTCAAATCTTACATTACTATTGGTTTCTTATTTTATTTCGAATTTTCGCATTGGTTTGCAAAACTCATATGACTCACTGACGTTTCGCCCACCCTGAGTTGGGGGACGCCTACCCCGAGTTGTTTGTAACGGTATACATCGTTATCAAATCAGCGAAGAAAATATCCTTAGCGTTCATGCTCAACTGCATTTTGAAAGTCCTTTGTCCCAAAACATTCCTGGCTGAAGAAATACAATAGTTTTCAGACATTGAACTTTTACTAGCACAAAGAAGGTCTTTCTTTCCTGTCTCTCCGACGTGTACTGCTTTTTACAAGAATATTTTCTCTTTCTTACCTGGATGCTAGTATATATGTTATATTAAATTATTCTTTAAGTCAACTGCTATTTTAATCATTATTTTATTCATTCTAATTTCATATTATTATAACAAGATTGTTATATTAGTTTAGCAAGGAGTTTCTATTAATTTATCTTCTTTTTTAATTATCTGACTTCGATTAATTCGCCGCCTCCTAATTGCTGCCTGATACTGCGGTTACAGTACACCGTTGTGTTCGAAGTCATTGCTAACGTTCGCAAAGAACTTAACTACTAGTGTTTAAGACACCAGAGAGAGAGAGAGAGAGAGAGAGAGAGAGAGAGAGAGAGAGAGAGAGAGAGAGAGAGAGAGAGAGAGAGAGAGAGAGAGAGAGAGAGAGAGAGAGAGAGAGAGAGAGAGAGAGAGAGAGAGAGAGAGAGAGAGAGAGATAGAGATAGAGAGAGACAGAGTTAAAGCAGTTCTGACACATGTAGAGGATTTTGTTAGGCACGTAATTCGTCTAAAGTACACACATTTTTAATGAACCAACGAGAACAGAAATGTTAATATAACAGGAGTGATTTTGCTAGCGGCAATGGCTCTGAATTTAATGAAAGGATGTACATACCTTAAATGATATTTTCCTTTAAATGCATTCACACTGATATTGTAATCTTGCCATATTTCTCAGTACTTATTTAGTAGGTAATGTAGATTTATTGAAAAAACATGTTGGTAAGCTATTCTTGTGCATACAACTTGCTTTGCATGGCACCATAAACACGTGAGCGAAGGTGGTATTGTCTGTCATATGTTTAGGCACGATAGTACGTGTAAAACATAAAGCGTGTTTCTTAAAACGGATCCAGAATATTTGATCACATTTAAGAAAACTTTTTATTGCAGAGGTCGATTTTGATAATTTTCCAAGTTCTGCGAGCAAGATTAAACGCTCATGTCTTTAAATATCCCTGAAATTAGTGATTCGTCTCATTCAGAAGTATAAGAATAGAAATGGAAATTAATTGTGCTTTAACATTAGCAGTGTGTGGGATAAAGTTTGGAAAGACAAGGCCAGACTGGAAAATTCAATGCTATAAGCGGGATTTGAACCATTGTTCCACATACCAGCAATGGCAATGGATTTTTTAGACTGACTCTACCTTTTCAAGAACATATATATAATTGAGTTTTTTTTAGTTTTGTGAGAAGGGTCCTCAATTGTTACATTCTTACAACTTTTCGACCCAAAGTCGACTAAGACAACGGAATGTTGGCAGGCTGAGGACAGCTGAGGTGTGCCTTGCATATAACTGCCCCTTGGTAGCACTTAATCACTTATAGACTGGATATGGACTTGCAGAGAGACAAGTGTAACTGAGATTGGGAGAATGAAGGGAGGCAGCAAGATTTGTCCTTAGATTTTATCCATTATAAATGAATATATTTACGGTAACACAGAAAGGATAGATTATTTTCTGTGACAATGCACACTATTAAATCGGTGACAATTAAAAGGAGAAGAAATTGCGAATAGATGAATATGAACTTCGTCATAAACATTTATTTTGAGCAGTTGTACACACATTACTAATGATGATGGTGAAGTTGTTTTAATTCCCAGAGCTGAAAACGTACGTAAATATCTCAAGCTATTTGAAATACCGTATCAATGTAATGGTTGAAGTTTCCCCAATTGATCCCAATAAAAACTATTTGAATAATTATAAAGTGTTGCCATTTTGTTATTTAATCAGCAGTTTGGGACATATAATCATGGGAAACGAGCTAAATCGAACACTAATAAGCATTAGGATGGCATATTGGAAGACCAAGCATTAAAATTCGAGGTGCGTTCAAGTTATATCACCCTTTTTTTACAGAACTAGGACTAGATAGGAACTTATGGTTTTTCTTAAATATATGAGGACTCTTTGTGAATGCGTGGAAGAGATGGCAGCACTTTACAGTGCATAGAATTCTAGTGGCAGCGACGAGAATAAGGACAGTTTTTGATACTTAAAATGGCGACGTTTTCATTTCAAGAACAGCGTGTAATCATTCGTTTTCTGCATTTTCGTGGTGTAACACCTATTGAAATTCATCGTGAGTTCAGTGAAGCATGTGGTGATGGTACCATGGATGTGTCTAATGTGCGTTCCTGGGTACGACAGTTCAATGAAGGCAGAACATCGTGTGACAACAAACCAAGATATTTGCAGACATCGCCTCCAAAATTGGCATTTCGTGTGATCTGTGCACACAATCCTGCATGAAGATCATCATAAATGTTCAATCGGCTATTCTCCAAAACAACGTTCTCCACTCGCTGGATCATGTCGTCAGACCGGCTGGTGTGAGGCCGTTACTGTGTATTCGTAATAATACTGTCTATGAGTAATAATGTTGAGTGTATAGAACTGTTGAAAATAATAATGTACTATTTTGCCGTACCTTCACATAATACAGTTGTAGAGAGAATATTTTCTCTGCTAAATGTTCAGCGGACAGATGAGTGAAATAAGTTCACTGCCGAAAATGTAAAGTTAATGTTGATCATAATGTAAAACATGAAAAATATAACTTGTGCTCAATATTTTGACAGGATTATCTATAAAAAGGATTTCCTAAAAAAAGTTTTTTTTTCATTTCATTTTCAAATGAAATGAAAAGGATGTGAAATAAATCTCATTAGCTGATATCCCCCAGTTTTTTGACATCATGATATCGTAACCGTACTTAAAGCATTTCTAGACCCTCCACAGAAACTTAGCACCACCACTCGTAACAATCCTAAAATTAGAAAAATATTTCTTTATTGCTTCGAGAGAAGCATTCGCAGACATATGCGAGTCGAATTATAAAGAAACCTATTTAATGGTGGCAGCAGCAGCCTTGAGGTCGTTGAAGGAGTGTCCTCCGCAGAGGAGGGTCCTTCGACTCTTGCCATACCGGGACGGCCCCTTACTGGCATAGTGATGGTTTGATTTAGGTAATGGCGGTGGGTGAATGGTGGTATTATGTTAAGGAAGTGAATAATTGGTTAAGGTAAAGATGGAGTACAGTGTAGCAAGATAAAGGAGGTTTGAATTTATGGGGGTCCTAGCACAAGTCTGGGTTTCTTGTATGTGTCACCTGGATCGAGATCATACTCTCCAAGTCCACGGATCAGGTTGTTGAAGCTGTTTGGGATGTTCGAATAGAGTGTAGTGTAAGGCCAAGTCATTGGCGCAGAAAGTATACCAAAGGCACTCTTGATTATGCTCTACTATTATTCTGTTTTTAAGTCGTAGGAACTTTGAAACTGCACAGTTCTTAAGTTGAAATTAGTAGAAGTGGTGGCTCGTTGTATACAAGTGAAGCCGAAACAAATAATTTTAACGTGGAACACTATGTTCTTAATTATCAATAAAAATCAGCGCAGTGCTAATATCTCTATGTTATTATTCAAGATTACAAAGCACTGGATGGGCAGTATCAGTCCAGATTAAGAGCTGGGTTGGAAGTTGCCATGAAAGCGTAGTGCTACCAACACACTAATATTTAAACTGTAAGCCCTGAGATACTTAAGATTAAACGCCCTGTGTACGGCTTTTTATTAAGAACTGTCTATATTTATGTTTGTATTAATTCATCAAGATAAATATGCATGTATTAAGATACAATTCGATTTGTTCTGTTTGTCTGCTTTATTCTCTTTGGTTGGTAGATTTGGTAAAACAACGCTCATGTGTTTTTTATTTAGATTTTTTATACCCCGGCTTTAACTCCAGTGGTCATATCGGCGGCCGTTCTCCTTTAGAGACATTTCGAAGGTGTTAACTCGCATTATTCGTTGGGTTTTAATCATTAGATCACGCACACATTCGCACTCTCATTTCCAGACTCTGGGGAAGAAGAGGAATTATCTTGGTCGGAGAAAAATCCCCATCCTCACGGCCGGGAATCGAACCCCTAGCACGGCAGGCAGGTGCTCTACCGACTGAGCTACGGGGCCAGCTTAAATGGTATTATTTTCTCTCTATTCCTGCCTCTCTGATTTCCCTGCAAAGATGTTGCCCAAAATAATTTTGATATCTACAGAAAGACCAAAATTATGGAAAAGATTAGACATTAGTATGCCCTTATCTACGGTGTGGTGGTAGCGTATCTGCCCAACATTAAAAAATTCTTGAGTTCGAACCTATGTCAGGTTGGGTTATCTGGACAACGTTTTTGTTCCGAGGTTTCCCTTGTCCTGAAAGATGAATGTCGTTAACTCTACGCTCTATGGACTTAGGACTCATTTGGGAATAATTTCATCCATTTCATTTATCATTCGATATGTCCTGCGTTGGAGGACGTTAATTAAAAAAATAGTGAGTATTTAAAATTAAGTGAAGGTTGTATAACTTTTATAATAAATAATTTTACAGTCATAGAGAAACCAAGAAACCGTAGAGAAAACTCTTGTCCAGCGCTTTACACTAACTTCCCTCTCGGTTTCTTACACTGCATTAGGTTTGTTGCACTTTCATGTAATATTATTTCGCAAACTTTCAAGGTAATTGTTAATTTAGTCCTTTTGCTATGCTAAACGATTGGGAAACGGTTTCTAAATGTTTTTCAATCTTCAGGAACATGGTATCGCATATATGTACAAAAATAATGGAATAACAAAATAAACAAAATGAAGGTCAACTTAGAAACGGGGTGATAAGTGTACGGCTGTAATGCACAAATTAGTTGTCTTACGTTTCGCACACCAGTGCAGAGATGCACTGGTCATTTGTTAACTCGCCAAAAGAAGTTTGAATCCTCTACTTCTCGCAAGTAGCGGACATGTGTTACTGACTTAAGTGACTTCACAGTCATTAGCCTCGGGTAATATGTGATTTTTACCAGGGTAAATTATCTTATTTGGTAAATATCATTTATATTTCCGTATTTTTCACTACGGTATTCCTCAAATTTCAAGTCTTGCTTTCAGTAAAGTGGTTTATATGTTGTTTACATGCTGGGAAACTCCTCATGGGTAGTACAACACTAAAGCTTTTGAGTTTTCTTTACAAAGCATAATTAAACAAAGCATTTCCAAATGCCTTTCAATTTGGCACTGCTAGTTGCAGCGTTTTGAAACAGTGGAACAAACAACAGAATGCAATAAGAGAGTAAATGGTTTCCGTTGGATGAGTAATATAGACAATGAAGATAAGCTATATATCTTTCAGCCACAAATTAGGAAATCTCACTGTTCACTATTCTCAACGTTCCTTGTACATAATGTAAGGTGTAATGCACCTATCTTTTATGTAAAAATTAGTATTTCAATCTTTCTTTCATTTATTTTATTTTTAGCCGTGTTAGGGACTGAACAGACGTAACAATAAAACACAGATGCAATATTTGAGGAACCCGATCCAAACGCCTGGTAACATAATTCTTATAATTTGCAGGGCTTATGTTGTAAATAAGCACAGTTTTCTACGCCATTAGCATTTATATTAGTTGTTAAATAAAGCACTATTAATTTCTCTAATACTGTGACTTTGTGGATTCGTAGAACTAAAAGTATTGTTTGCAGACACTTAAAATGCACTTTATTCCAGTAATAAGACACTTTATACACCCCTTAAGGCAGCAAAATGATGTAACATACACAAACGCAGTCTTTAAGGTCGTCTCGTTCTCTGCTGTACGTAAAAAAACAAAAGAATTCACTGCCGCATACTTCAAATGTCCACACACTTACAATTACTACACAGCTGCACACTGAATTAACAACTCACGAGCAAATGACTAGCAACTAACACTTGGGGCTTTTATACCTTCAGTCATAATTCTAGAAAGCCGCCGATGTTTCAAGGCCTTTCACGGCAGCAAGAAAAAGAGGGAACTATCCAGACATCACTCTGTCTCTTTCTCTCTTTGTTTCTGTCTCTCTGTCTCGGCAAGCGTTCAGCGCTCGCACCACTATCTGCTCTTTTTTCCTGTGCACACGCCGGTACTTGCTCATCGTGACTTCAACACACACACACACACACACACACACACACACACACACACACACACACACACACACACACACACACACACACACACACACACACACACACACACACACACACACAAAGCAATCGGTGACAATACTTACCTAAGAATGACGAAAGTACTTACTGTATTCCATCACTATATTCACTTCCATCCTAGTTTACACTGGGAGTTCGTATTTTAGAATCCATTAGGCCTCTCAAAAGAGGCGTGCGCGTGTGAACATCATACATGCTTTAAAAATGAAAAGTCGATTGCATATCAAACTTCAAATATAAGTAGATCATATTTCTAGAATGCTTGTGAAAGGCTTCCCTACAAGCATGAGTATAAGAAGTTACGTACTCTTTCGCTAATCTCAACTATTACTATTTTGATTTAAATCTTATGTATTTTAGATACTTAATGGCGCGAAAAAGCGCATACCTTGAATTTTCTGCGAATAGTAATTTTATTCTAGTTGAGTTTTGTGAAATAACAAAACCATAAAGAGATAATACAAAAACATTGAAATAGAAAAATAGTATAGAGTTTATTAAAACATGACATTTGTGAAATACGATTTTTCATAGGTTTTTCCATTTCGGAAGCTTCGTTGCTGTATGCTTTTCTAAGTTTTCATAGTTAAAGCAATGCATATGTGAAAGCAAAATAAATAGAACACAATTACCCTCTAATTGCTTTGATCTTTTACCATATACACAGCACATAAACAATGTATACAAAAGTTTAAGGAATTATGTCAGACCTTTAAGGAATTACTTTCTATTCCTCTTTAATCAATCCCATTTTTGAATGGTAATATGAAATGATCGTTGGGCTCATTTTATCGTACCGTTCTCAAATGTTTAACTTGTTTTTAGTATGCACGAATTGTTATGCTTAGTATCTTAATGGTAGTACCTACATAAATTAATATGTGTGAATAGCGAACGGGAAGGCAATTAATCTATAGTCAGCACAACTACATGTGTGACTCCAGTTTTGAGGCCGTCTACAGTATCTTGGTCTTCGGGTAATCTATCAGTTCCTCCAGTGATGAACTATGAGATCTGTTGCATCTAGGTATACGTGGGTGTGTGTGAGGATAAACACCCGTTAAGTTAATGACTGATAAATTTAATGAAAGGCTAAAAACTATTTATTATAATATTTTATTAAGCAAATTGTGCACAGAATGAATCATCTATAATCTGTTTCAAATGGAATGATGTTTGTCCTTGAGCGCTGCTAGGTGAGCAACCAATCGGAGTGCTGCGGTGGTGTATTGCATTCCCCCTAAGTGGCGTGTGACGAGTGCCAACCTAATTAATATCTAATAAATACTATCCGCGCTAAGACAAAAATTCAGATTTTGCAAAAACTGATCCATTAGGAAGGTAGAGAGTAATGTATTTAACATAACTGTGAAAACCCCATATTTTTAGCCCATATAGTTTTCCTAATACCTATTAAGTACTATTATATTATAACAGTGCATCGCGTCGTAAGTAATGTAATTAATAGCACTATTGGTGGGCATATATGCGTGTACGTATATTTGTAATTACTCAGCACTGAAACGTAAACGTTTTACATGACGTGATAAAAAATTACTTTAAATAAGCCAACGTGTTTGTTAAATTCGAACGAGAGGAAACAATAAACTTCCTACTGGCCTAGCAGAACGTTTCTGGTCACATTATACGAGGCATTTTTTTGAGTCAGTGCCGTTTTGGAATTAAAAAAAAAGACGTGCATAGATATCGCAATAATTTTATTTTTACATGAAAGCCTGTACCTTAATCTACTTTTCTACATAATTTCCGTGAATATTGCTGCACTTGTCATAACGTGGCACCAGTTTGTGAATACCCTCCTCATAAAATTCTGCCGCCTGACGTGTTAACCACTGTATCACAACTGTTTTGACTTCATTATCGTCTTGAAGACGCTGACCGCCCAGATGTTTCTTCAAGTGCAGGAACAAATGGTAGCCGCTGGGCGCCAGATCAGGGCTGTATGGAGGATGTTCTAGAGTTTCCCATTGAAAAGATTTGATGAGATCTTTGGTCCGATTAGCCACATGTGGACGGGTATTGTCATGCAGCAAAACGATACCCTTACTCAACTTGCCACGTCTTTTGTTCTGGATTGCACGGCGCAGATCGTTCAATGTCTCACAATAAGACGCTGCATTGATTGTCTCATTACGAGGTAGAAACTCCACTAGCAATACTCCTTTTCTGTCCCAAAAAACTGTGCACATGATTTTCCGGGCAGAAATTGTTTCTTAAACTTCACTTTTGTGGGTGATGATGAATGTCGCCATTCCATGGATTGTTTTTCGATTCTGGTGTGACGTAGGCCACCCATGTTTCGTCACCAGTAACAATTTGGTCTAAAAACTCTTCACCTTCATTGTGGTACCACTCAAGGAAAGTCAATGCACTGCCTAAACGTTGGGTTTTGTGCAAATCCGTCAACATTTTAGGAACCCAACGTGAACACAATTTCCGGTACTTCAAGTTCTCGGCCACAATGCGATACATAACACCACGAGAATATTGAGGAAAATAGTCGCACAATGATGAAATTGTAAAGCGTCTGGTTTCTCTCACCTTTTCGTCCACTTTCTGCACCAAATCTTCAGTAACGACCGAAGGACGCCCACTCCGTTCTTCATCATGCACATTTGTGCGGCCATCTTTAAATGCTCTCACCCATTTCCTTAACATTCCATCACTCATAATGTTTTGTTCGTAAACTTCACAGATCTCACGATGAATATCGATCGGTTTTACGCCTTTAGCACTAAGAAATCGTATAACAGCCCGTACTTCACAATCGGCGGGACTCACGAATGTCGGAGGCATCTTAAACACTCAGTAACCAACGTATACAATGAAGAATCAGACTGTACTGGCGTCAGTGAGTAGACAAGAGATTTAGATAACCAGCGCGCATGCGCGGAACGCCGACCGTAGCGCTGCGGCGGCGGAATCGCAAAACGGTACTGACTTAAAACCATGCCTCGTATCTTTGTTTATGAATGGTTTCGTAATCTATATTTACTCTAGAGTTCAAAACAGCGTTATTCAGTTGTAAAAACCAGGGAAAGTGTATCAGCTGGATGAGCCTGCAACTGAAATGGGACACAAGGAATTTTAAACCACCTTCTCCCTTACCACTGCCAGAACTATCCAATAAAGTTAATGTGGGCTCAAATTATGTTGCAAATAGAAATAATATTTGAAACTGACTTAAGTTGAACGACTTATTCACGAAGAAATTGACAAGGAACACAACAAGACTGAGAAAACTGCGTGAAACATCAGATAAACTACAAGAAGACAACTTTTGGAAAGAAATAGCACGTGACATGATTTTGGAACCTATCATCATAAATTTGCAATACTCAGACATGAAGACAATGACAATGACGAATTATCTCTTAACGTAAGTAACATTCACAGCTATACGGATGCACCGCTTGCATTTTCGTTGGATTAGAAAAATAAGTAATTCATAAACTATAATTATTTTTAAACTATATACTTAAAACAGGTGCGTAATTTACGAATATCCATGTTGTAAATGTGATTATTATAAAACTTTAGAAAATTCGTTTGCGTGCCCTTACGTTTAGCTCCAAGAAGACTCGCAAGTGTGTGTGAGAGAGAGGGAAATATTAAAACAGTGGGTGTAACGAGGTGGCAACGCTGAAGGCTCTAATGCATCTGATTCGCTACAGGCGAGAACTCTTCCCATTTGAAACATATAATAAAGCAATAATAATCTGTTTAAAGTGATTTGGGGACAGTTTGAGAATGGTACCAGCTATTTCTGAGCCTTAGAACGAGTAAGTATAAATTGTGAAGGATTAAACATTTCATCTTCTGAAACATCAATACTTTACGGTTTAAAATAATTATTTTGGTAATAATGATGAGAAGTGTATCTTACCATGAGTCACAGATATAAGCGGTGAGCGCTACATTTGTATAACCCGAGCGTGGTCCTTAGACACTATGGATTGCCGATAATAATCGATCGCAATAAACTTCTGCAAGACCGAAAAATACGGGAGAAAAGACAACTTAAGTGCCACTAACTATCGCTCCCTAGCTAAGTTCCTATTTACTTTACTTTGCTAAAATCGAAACTTCCTATTTGCTTATAAAATACAACTTTCCACTCGGCGATTTGCTATTCTCAGAATCTTGTTCCCTTAATCGATTACACAAGCCTTGTACTAAGGGATTTATTGCTGCGTGAGTCCACTGGAAGCCTAATTACTTATATAATGGCTTGTCATTAACAGATAAGTTGGCTAATGGTATTTTCAAATGACAACGTTTAACCCTTGCTTCTCCTTGATTTTAACATCGGAAACTATTATATTTATTAAAATTATTCACCTATTTACTTAATAAATTATTACCCAATCTTACCCGTCAATAATTCCGAGTCAAAGTAACGCAAGATGAACACAATTAAAAAATAAATATTCGTATTAGTATTAGTAGGTGTATTGCATGAAGGATAGTTATGAAATGGGAATATATAAATTAAAACAGATGAGTACCGAGCGGAAAGCTCCAGAGGAGCAACTGAGGTCCCTGGTTCAATTCCTTTTAACTGACTACTGTGACCATAGGATTTTTTTTCGTGAATTTTTCTTTTTTCTGTTTTGCTGAGTGAAGGGCAAACACGGAATGGATTGTATACTATCATGACTTTTCTGGGGCTAGGCGCTGTGGGCTCTGAAGTGCGCCATACGGTGTATGTGTTTTTAGCAGAGAACTGTTTATTCTGGTTCAGATATTCTACCAGACCTTGTAATCGAAGGTACTTGTGGGAGTATGTTGAATCTGGAAACGTTAGGGACCCCACAGCATTCCGCCTGTTGCTTTAGTTCTGATTACTGTTCGTGCTTCTTTGGTAGGTTTAGTGGATGCAATAAATCTAGCCTTGGCCGTAGTGGTGATATCCTCAACCGCGTGTAACCCCTATTCTTAAAGTTATTTCAGTGTTACCCGATATTTTTTCCAATTAAAATCCCATAATACGCTGCGGTAAACAATTAAACAATGAAATGAAGCTGCATTTAGTAATAAATGTTACACTTTCACCGAACCCAATTTGTGATGAACTGATGAGGAACCAGCTCGCCGCTGCACTTACTGTGCAATCGCAGGACCGGTAAATGCAAGCACTTTTCCTATATTTGCGCAGCCTTGAAAAGGAGAAAGCTGCCTTCGAATTGTTTACCTTCTTTGATTATATCTGGGCGATCAATACGGTTGGCAAAGCAAGTATTTGCAGTGAATTTCTGAACTTAGACTGTACAATGTCATAGTTTGGGAAGTCATTGTTGACCAGAGAATAGAGAGTGCGGAACATTAATCCAAGCTGGGTTACTTACTGAATCTTAAAAACGGAAATAAATGATGTCTCTATTTCAAACCGCAATTCCTAACACTTATTATAAAATTGCTAATTGGGTATTTATTCGTAAAACTTTGAAGCACTAAAGGCAGCTAAAGCGAATGGTAAGTCCAAAACATTCTCGCCCTGAAGAGTCAATCGTTGAACAGTAGAGTCTCGATTATCCGTTACAATGGTACAAGTAGGGTTGACGGTTAACCGAAAATGACGGAAATTCCATTTTACGTAAAGAGCAAAGGATGCACAACGGAGGGCAGACATACAGACTATTGCGGCAGGAGGAGCGGGTGAGGACAGAGAATCGCAGGAGTCCACAGGGTCGCAACTGACAGGGCATACAGAGGCGCGAAAGTTCCCAATACGTGCTGAAAATTCTTCACCCCTGTGTCAGAACCATCTTCCAGATTCGGTGTCGACAAACGGCCCCTTCACGGGAGCAAAGCTATCACACAACGCTACCTACGCCGAGTACACTATTTACAATGCCCGAGCATCCGCGCCATCTGTCCGGCAACATTTCACACTATGAACCTGAAAGAACACTTGAAAGACGATAGGGAATGAAAGAAAAGGTGGAAAGTGCCGTGATATAAAAATATTAGCCTAAATTATAAGAGGAACTCTCGAGAAACCCAAGTCCGAGTGTGCATATAAAGGAGATCGAACCTGGAACCTCTCAAATGCGAGTCGCACGCGTTACAGCAGTGCCACCTCCCTTGGTATCCACCTTACATAATCATGTAATGAATGGTATCACAGTTGTTGCTCAACACTTTATCGCAGACACTTACTGTAGCTCAAAATTACACTTGAAACATTGTTGCAGTATTCAAAACAAAACAACTAATCCGTGGAATCGAACCACAACTGAACTGCACTCGGCACTCTCCAATGCACTCACTGGACACTCACTGTCAATAACTGTCGACTCACAAGTTAATTCCAATTAACTGCCAGGCGCTTGAATGTCCCAGGATGCTTCCCGTAAGGGAAGGGTTCCAACGCCTTTGGCTGCTGTGGTACGAGCACCGCGGACACCTCTCATGGTACACCGTAGCACTCATGGTACTAAGTTACCAGAAGTACGTCGGGCCGAACATTCAAGCCCCTCTCTGGGAGATGTTCGGATTGGGTTGGACTCGGTGGGTTATTGGTTCCCGATACCCATGGGTATTAGGCACGTCTGGGTGACTCAGCCGTCGGACGGGGTGGAGGAACGCCTAAAAAGTTCCGGGTACTTTCCTGCTGAGTAGCGTGGTGTGCTAGATCACTGGCAGTCCTTCCGAGGTAATCGGTAGTCTTACCGAGTAGGTTGAGACGCGTAAGGGGGCCTTGCTATATTCTAGGCACAGATTCTAGGTCTTGGCCTACTGGAAAGAGCCCCGGAGATAGCCTAAGGCGCTCTCGGGTACTAGAAGAGAAGTCTTCAGACTTCGTGTACATAACATCGCTCTTCAGTGATCAATGTTCCAGGATACTGACCAATTCCTTACATAGACAGCAAATATAAAGGGAAGGGAACCTATTCGAACTGCCAGAGCGGATCTTCGAGAGCAGGGAAACGACACACAATGAGCATTGATCTGCACCGACTATTGTTCTGCGAGGAATGGCCATTAGCATTAGTCTAGGTGGCTCATTTTGGTTGGGAGTTGATCTACCGAACTCACGGTTGCGGGTTCAAACCGCACTCGAACCGGTGGTTTTTAAGTGTGCTTAAAAGGAGACTTCTGTCAGTAGATTTACTGGCATGTAAAACAACTAGGGACGAAGTTTCGCACACTGGGGCTATTGATTACCGATCATGGTAATTGAAGTATCATTAATAAACAAAATATTTATTTCATTTATGGTCATTAGATGCAACCAGGCCCATAATACGTTAATCTTCCACATCCCGACAGACATCTTCGTGTCGTGTTTGATATAAGTAGTAGATTTACTAAGCAATTATACAAAACAAATCATTGAATAACACCCGAGTCTAATGTTACATTTTTTGCATATTTAGAAAAAAAAAAAAAAAATACTGTTGATTGACGTTCAAGGGTTGGACGGTAAATGTAACAATAATCTAAATGCGTGGGCTTGCATATTTACATTCATTTTTCGTCAATATTGTAGGTTCCTCGCTAGGTGAAAACACTGCAGTAAATGCTATTGTCTCATTGCATGACCCCTCTGTGATATGAAACCTAAAGTTAAATGATACAGGTATCAGAACAACCTCTTGGCTACGTTCATTTTGTTTTAAATTCATACTATTGTTGTCGCGTTCGTACAGGAAGCAATGTAACGCAAATGTACAAGTTAATTGTTGTCGCGTACAGGACAATTTTCATTCCAAAACACCCCTCCCCCCCCACACACACACACACACAAACACATGATGAATCAACTAAACTTTGTTTGGCTAATATTTCGTAATGGAACGTAGTGTTAATGATTTTCTGAGCATGTACTATTTGTGCAGGGGCTCACGTTTAGCCTATAAACAAA
The DNA here is from genome assembly GCA_030765055.1 of Mantis religiosa. Lineage (NCBI taxonomy): Eukaryota > Metazoa > Arthropoda > Insecta > Mantodea > Mantidae > Mantis > Mantis religiosa. The sequence continues at coordinate 71,051,424 of CM060949.1, read as the reverse complement.
TTTTAATAATGCTAAGAAAGTTTACTTTTAGGGCAATCATACAATTTTTTTAAATAGAACAATACCTAGTTATATCAACAAAATAAAAGCAAGGTAAATTGGAATGCCAATGGTGTTTGTTGTAGGATTCTAATGCAAATAGTTTATAAGAAATATTATGCTGAATCTTTCACACACCGACCTTTGTATAACCTGTGGTAGCAAACTAAATAGATACAAAAGGAAATTAAACAACTTCTGTACATTCTGACAAATAAAGAGAACATTGACCTTCAAAGATTGTGTTCAAAGTGACCACCGGCAGCTTCAATTCGCGCTTCCGGTCTGCTATGGAAATACTGCTGGACATCTTCTAGCATTTCAAATCCGAGCAGACATCATATCATCTGGTGCGATAGACTGTTTTTTTTCAGCTTTGCATACAGGAAAAAGGTCTACAGGAGACACATACGATGAACGGGCCGGCCAAGGTATAGGTCCTCTTCGTCCAAACCCGCGATTTGAAAACAATCCATTAAGAAAACCTATAGTACTAAGTACACTATGGACTGAACAGGCAATCATGCTGACGTCACACACTTCTCATAATCTGCAGAGGAATGCCTTCTAGCCTCTGTGAAAGATGGTCTCTTAGGAGGCTGCGACACTTGTTTAAATTCTATGAAAAAACCGGCCTATGAGTTTAAGGTTCACTATCCCACACCACACGTTCAAACTCTATGGACTATGATGATTCACCTGAAGAAGCCAACGAGGATTTCAACAGATCAATAGTGCATGCTTTTGGGGTTTACGTGGCCATGATTAGTAAATGTTGCTTCATCACTAAACAAGGTGCATGATGAATGTAGTTAATTATGTTTTAATGCCCAGGCACGAGAGATAACGGTCCCCAAAATGGTGCAGCCCTTATGGAGAAATGTAGTAGGGATGAAACCTAGTCGATGGAGAATGCGAAGTACATTTGCCTGACTCATTTCACTTCCACGTGCGAGTGTGCGAGATCTAATTTGCAGATCTACTGCAACAGAAGCCAAAACATAAATCTTCTCTAATCGTTTATTTTTCTGTTACACTTCTACCTTCATGTAACTGTTGAAAGAGTGATAAATAATTGCCGAGAAGTAGATGTCTATTGGGATATGTTTCCGCATACACCTTACCAGAACGAAATGCATTCTTCCTATATTGTTCATATTGCAGGGGCAATTAACTTTTTCTCCACTAGTAAATTCCATCTTCCACTCACGACCTACTGCTTGAACTATAACAAACTGACTAGAAAGTTGCAATGCAGTCAATGAACAGAAAACATAATGTAAACAAACGTAGCAACATCGTATCAAAACTAAGCAGGCTGAATGGAACAAAAACAAGTGTCGGCGTGTTTAAGTTTCAAAGTAAGATTATAAACAACTTGCACTAGAATCCTACAACAAACACCTTTGACATTCTAATTTATCCTTTTTTTATTCTGTTGATGTAACTAGGCAGTGTTGGATTTAAAAAATTGTGTGTTTGCTGAAAAGTTCACTTCCTCAGTACCTGTTATTACAATTTCTTGTGGACTAAAAGTATGAACCCCTGATTACCAATCAGTGCTGAGAAAACCGCTTCCATTTCCGAAATATATCAATGCAAGTTTAGGTTCACACACATACACACATGTGTGTGTGTCACCCTGGCGAATAACCGAATGACAGATAATACTGTTTTTGGCAGATTAATAGTAGGAGAGTTCAAATGGATACTTAAGCTCCTCTGATACCAAAGGCTATAGGATGCGAATTCTTCTATACTCTATAGCAGGGACGGCTTCTGAGGTAGTGCTGCTGTGCCATGGCACCATCTGTATGAAAGCGAAAGAAAGAGAAGTGTATAAGAATTGCGCAAAAGGAATTGTTGATGAGTAGTTGCTCCCTCGTTTGAATAGGCGCGTTGAACGCCAGCGCTCTCTCTTGGTTGTTTTCCGTAGCTTGGTGCCGATACTAGAACGGCACCGTCTACGCTCATAAACGCCTGTGTTAGGGCTAGGGGCTAAGATGTCTGCTTATACACGGCTCTTATGGAAGAAAGTCAGAGAAGGTAGTGCCGGGATTTCTCTGGCGCATAACTTACGCTTTGCCCGTTAGAGTGCAGTAAAACACGGGACTTCAGAGAACCACGATCCTGCCACCTAGCGAAAGACAATGGTAAGAATACATTTCGCGCTATACCTTCCTTTAATGCAGTGTCACCATCCTACTGCAGTTAATTCTGAGGAACTTCAAAACGCAAATTAATGCTTAATGAAATCACTTGTAGAAACACAACACATAGATATCCTTATAAATAAAATTAATTGGGTTTCAATGTGAATATAGTATTAGATTTTAAAATTTAGAGACAGTATTTCAACATGTGCATATTTCACAGCAGCAGTTTTGTTGGTAGAACATAAAACCCGCGCGTCCAGCATGTGTTGGACACATGTTTTCAAAGCAATGGTAGAGTAGTTCTGTATGTGCTCCTGTAATGCTGTAGTTCATCGTGAGTAAGGATTTTTAAAACAGTGTTCAGTGTTTTTTCTTTAAGTTAAAATTCACAGTAAAGTTACGAACATGAACAAGGTGAGTGAATTACTGAAAACTTCATTTAGTAATAGGACTCTAAGTGAACAAATTCAGATAAAACAATAGGTAGGCCACTGAATCTGCAGCAGCAAACAAAAAATCGATGCCGTAAGTTTAATCCGGATATTTATCAAAAGAACAAATGGATTTGCGGCTGTGATGAAAACAATGCAGTTTTTTGTTTTCCTTGTGTGTTATTTGGGGGGGATGTCCATTTGTGTAAGACTGGACTGAATATTCAGGACAAATTAGATTCGCAGTATAGGCAGTTAACAGCCATAACAAACAAGTAGACAAGAACAGATATATATTGAACGTAATTATAAACTGTATTCGGTTCTGTGGTGCTTTGGAGCTGGCTCTTAGGGGTACGACGAATCTGACGCCTGTCAAAATAAGGTTTTTTTTTCGTGAGCTCATTCAGTTTAGTGCGGAGTTGGATAAAGAACTTCAAGTGCATCTCAGTCAGTCATCAGTATTCAAAGGCATTTTTAGGACTGTTCAAAACGAACACCTGCAGTGCATGTTGGAAGTGTATCACGAGGAAGTTCGCAAACAAATAAAGCGTGCGGATTATGTTGCAATTATCGCGGATGAAGCCACTGATGTGTCTTGCGAATTTCAGTTGGTTATTGTTTTGCGATACATTGTTTATGGAACACCCATTGAAAGATTTTGGAATTTTGTTAATCCAGAAGGTCAGAATGCTCAGTCTATCTCGGAGTGTATTCTGAAAGAAATCGAACCCTTAATTGGAGATGACCGAGCAAAACTAATAGCTGAGAGTTACGATGGTGCAAACGTTATAAGTGGCGAGTCAAACGGAGTACAGAGATTAATAAAAGACAAATACCCAAATGCGCACAACATTCATTGCTATGCGCACCAGTTAAACCTTATAATGTCTACTGCAGCCTCAGTTAATCGCAAAGCCCGCATCTTCTTTGCACATCTTTCAGGCATTTCTTCTTTCTTTTCAAATTCGCCACAAAGATCGAAAGTGTTGCATAGCATAATTCAGAAAAGCTTACCCCGTGTGTCTCTCACAAGATGGAAGTACCATTCGCGAGTAGTAAAGGATATTTATGAAAACAGGAAGGAGTTTATTACTGTCATGGAAACAATTGAAACGAGTGAGAACATAAAATTACCCTCTACTATTGAAAAAGCTGGTTCATACAAACAAAGACTGCAAGATAGAGACTTCATTTTCTGGCTATCGTTTTTCTATAAGATAATGCCTCATGTGGACATACTTTTTAATCAATTTCAAAAGAAGACAACTGAGCCAACCAAGGTAAAACAAGACATTCATAACTTTGAAACAATAATGCAAAACATCAGAGATGACATTGAATCCATCAGTCAGGTTAGTTTTGAAAATGACGAAACAATGCCTTACAAGAGAGCAAGGGTTGATGATAATAACAAAAAGCAAAATGCTTTGGAGGTGTGTGATGCCATATTTTGTGAAATAAAATCACGTTTTCAGTTCACTGGGCACCTAATTGCAACCAACTTATTTGATGTAAGCCAGTTTGACAATTATGTAACACATTTCGCAGACAAATATCTTGAAATTACGGACACATATACATTTCTGGAGAAAAGAAAGTTGAAGGGAGAGCTTCAAGCGTTCTATGCTAGGCCTGAGTTGAGAGCAGTTTCCGGTGCGGTTCCGTTTCTTTCGCTGATACTAGAGGATGAACTCTGTGCTACTTTTGAAGAGACTGTTAAAGTTTTGAAACTGTTAATCACTATGCCTATCTCGACATCAGAAGCTGGGCGGTGATTTTCAATGCTCAAGAGGATTAAAACTTTTCTACGAAACACAATGAAAGAAGAGCGATTGAGTGCCTTAGGAATGCTGTCCTGTGAAAAGCTGTTCGTGTGCAAAATGGACAATTTCAATTCAAAGGTGATAGATTTATTTGCCAACAAGAAGGAGCGACGAATGGATTTTCAATACCGTTCCTACTAATTCATTTGAAGCTGTCTTCATAAAGTCATGGAGTTGCTGCTTTCGGTGAGTACAATGCTTTTAATTTTTAAAAGTTAGTAATTTCATTAAACCATTTTTAAAAATTCAGATTACTTATTTTGCAGTGAAGAATTGCGTCTTGTGTGTGCGTGCGTGCGTGTGTGCTCGCTCGTATGTGTTTGTGAGTGTGAGACAAAGATTTCTCGAGTTCGTTTCGTTTGATTTCAGTGCGAGGAAATTTATGGCTAAAGCAATAACAATAACTGTCTCTCTATCACGAAATCGTACACTTACGCTTCGTATCATATTCTCCATGAACTGCATTATCAAACTGTTACTGCACTCGTTACACCTGTGCGTAACAAGAGTACCGATGTAATAAATATCTATTTCCGTTTCCCTGTACGCTCTGTATGGTACAGTATATTATAAAATAGTTTGGATTATTGATAAGATTACCTAAATCGTTCGTAATTTGTGCACATATTTATATTTTAACAACCCTAATTTATTTATGGCACCATCAATAAAATACCTCACCGGCCGCCCCTGCTCTATAGAGATATGTAGATGTTATGTCGCATGGCGTTGGAAACGTACCATGATGTGTTACCGGATAACGAAGAGCTCTTATTCAAATCTTCTTAGGACGCCAATATTGGGGTTATTGGTAATTTTAGTTAACTGATGGAAATTAATCATTTCTCCACACTAGCCGTACACGGATCTCCTGGTTTCCGTCCAGTCGCTCTTAACCTTTGAGCTACCATGGCGGGTTAAGAGCGACTGGACGGAAACCAGGAGATCCGTGGTTCAAATCCCGGCCATGGCATTGAATTTTTCATGTTGACTCTATCCATCAAAGATCTTAGCCTGTATACGGCTAGTGTGGAGAAATGATTAATTTCCATCAGTTAACTAAAATAATAAAAGTTAAATGATGAAGCCTGGTACTCAAGTACTTACAATAATAAGTCGCCACAAACTGTGTATCTCGGATGCGAGAGTCCCTAGTGGTCTACCGGGGAAATATATGAGTCAGATGAAGAATTTAATGTCAGGAAGGCACGTTGGCCATGGTAGCTCAAAGGTTAAGAGCGACTGGACGGAAACCAGGAGATCCGTGGTTCAAATCCCGGCCATGGCATTGAATTTTTCATGTTGACTCTATCCATTATTGGTAATTCCTCAAAAAGTGATATCTTATGTTCACATAGGTCTAGTGATGATTTTGTATGGAGAGACAGTTGGGAATGCTTGTTCAGCAATCAATATACCTATTTCAGAAATGAACCAACTCATAGATTTAATAAGTTAATGTGTAACCAAACTCTATTTATTTATTGTCTAGAAGTTAGCGTTGCTATATATATATATATATATATATATATTACTAGTGTTGCAAAACTTGTGTGCGTGCATGTAGCGTCTAACGAGTGGCGAGTTAGTTCCGCCTTGTTGTTTACAGCAGGATTAAACTAGCGTGAGATAGAGTATAATTGCTGCAATTTTGGTTTTGATTATTTTCTTTTCGTCATAATATGGTGTTTCCATGTTAAGTATTCGTCTAAGTGCAATCCAAGGATCGTTTTCATTTGCTGGCCTGGCACAGAGGAAACATTTATATCTCTAGCTTTTAGTTTACAAAAAGTCCAATATTTAAATTCAGCTGCAAATACTCATAAGATTTTGAAACACATGAATGCATAAAAAGTTTTTGATTATATTTCTGAACAGCATAACAGAGGTCGCATGGATATCAAACATTGTATTTAGGACATTCATCTTTTAAGACTGTCAGACAAACCTGTTCATCAAAGTCAACCAACGCTAAGGACGCTTTCCATTTAAAGTTATATATCTTCATTTTTTCCGTCCCTTCAACTTCAAGGATCATATCCAAGGCTCTGCCCAATCCGAGGGCTGTCCAATAAAAAGTGATCACAGTTGTTTTTTGACAACGTACCTTTACCCATCCTCATAATTTTGATAGTCCTTCTCAAAATAGTCTCCCCTGAATGCGATGCACCTGTCCCAGCGTTTCTGCCTGTCTTCAAAGACATGCTGGAAACCAGTTTTTGAGAGATCCTTCAAAATCGCCTCCGCAGCCTTCCCCACAGATTCTGATGATGGATAAAGCCTCTCACGAAGGCGTTTCTTCAAGTTAGGGAATAGAAAAAAAATCATATGTGGCTAAATCCGACTATAGGGAGGGTGAGCGATGCACTTCACGTTGATTTTTGCAAGATATTCAGCAACAACATTGGCAATATGCGGCCGAGCATTATCGTGGTACAGCATCCAGCCTGCTTAACAGAAATGTGGTCTTTTGCGCCTGATATGGACTTGCAATGTTTTCAGGACATCCCTGTAGTATTTTCCAGTTACTGATGTGTGTGCAGGTACATGCTAATAAACCATTCCATGAATATCAAAGAATTAGATGGCCGTAACTTTCCCAGCAGAAGCAACCACTTTTGCTTTTGGGGGGTTGGTGATGAAGGAGATTTTCCACACTGAGCTTTGCTGTTTGTTCTCAGGATCAAAATGATGTAGCCAAGTGTCATCAGCAGTGATTAAGTTTGAAAGAAACTCCAGATCTTCCCCTAACATCGACTTTAACTGCATGTTACCTCCATTGCAGCGGCAGGCGATACTGAACATGTCTGAACTTACCTGGTTCTCACAGGCGGGAACCAGGAGTAACCAACAATGAAACTACTACGGCGTGTTTGTTTCACATTAAGCTAACAGAATATAATAAGATTGAATTTTAGTGCAAAAAACTATGATCATTCTTTATTGAACAGCCCTCGTACCACTTTTTGCAGCAAACTCACACACTTCATTCCAAAATTAGTGCTTTTTAGAGTCTAAGATGGTGGAGATTGAACTAATAAAAGGAAAATCCCTACTCTAAGAGAGCTCTAAGTTGGAAGTCAGCGCGTTGAATTAGAGAATACAGAAGCGTTCTCCTAATCTTTTATTTTCTCCAAAACTGTTATAATGATTTTGATTAAAATATCATCTTTGAAACATTGGCTTATTGAACATAATGTGCACTTCAATTCTTTGCGAAAGTTTGTGAGGTGTTCTTCATTCCTTTCAATTTGATATAACTGGGAAACAATGCGATATATAAAACTCTGATAAGTTATATCTACATGACTTTTCCTCTAACCATTGTAATCTAAATATCTTAACGTATTAGTCTTTCAAAAAGCGTATATCTCTACCTACTTCATGTTAATCTATATAATCGTTTGCAGAAATAACTTCATGATACGTTTCATTACAGGAAATTGAAGCGGTAATGAAATTCTTAAAAGTCCGCCGTTAGCTCCTGATTTTGAAAATATCCCTTTCCGTGACATAGCGAGAAACAACTGAAGATAGCCTCTTCAAAATAGGAAAGTGATGACTAAATCGATAAAATAATTAAGGATATCTTGGAAATTGCTGAGGTCATTTTCTGCATGGTAAGTTTCCTTCTGTCTGCTATGCCAGAGTAGGATAAGTCGGTGTGGCGTCACTTCACACTGCTGGAAATGAGTTCAGCGTGTGGCGTCACCGAGTTCTGTACAGCTGCTGCAGGTTCATATGCAGGATACTTCATAAGGTTACTGAAGAACTTAAAGAACAGAAAGAGTAACTTTCGACTAGGAAACCATTTTGCCAAACGCAATCCTGAGTCAGTACCAACGATATAATAATTTTTTAATGTTTCGAGCACCTCATGAGGCAATTCCTACTAATTTTGGGTTGAGAAAAACAAATATGACCATGAAAAATATCTATTAGCTCTCATTTTTATGATATACACAAGGTAGAAGTATTACATATTAACGGATTGAGAGAAAATGATATATTTTAATTACATACGTGCTAACAACAATGAAAGTGCATTTGATTTTTTAACTGGTAAATTACATGCTAAGAGTTCTAAATCGCTGGAAAAATACTTCGCAGATAGTCGTGTCTGAAGAGAATCATGTGGTGGCCTATTGACTTCGTCATCTTTTAGCTTGCCTCTTGTGATGGAGTTCCGCGGAATCCCTATACCAAGACCAACAGTAATCCGCAAGCATTACTTCATTCCAACGGCCCTGATATCTTTGTTCCATAACAGAAATGTTCTGATGGAATCTCTCCCCATGTTTATCACTACAGCTCCACAACTAAAAGGGAAAAAGTCTAGGTGAGAGTGGAGAAAATGGATCTTAAGGGACATGTTTCATCCAAGGTTACGGTATTTCTGCAGGAGCATTGTCATCAAATGGTTGTAGTTGCCATCTCTTTTGTTGCCTAAAAGTCCATGAACAACACCCTTGAAGGCTTTCCAAGCTTCCTTTCCTTTCCCCTCCAAAATTTGGTAAAATGCAGAATCCTTTACAAGTTCTCTTATTTGTTGTCCGACAAAAATGCCTTCCTTAACTTTTGCATCACTTAATACCCAAAATTTCTCTCTGATTGTGCTTTGTTATTTGACAGGTGTGCCAACTCCCAAAAATAATTCCCCCAAATTTAAAATCTTCACTCTAAAATATGCAATGTCACTTTATCTTCAAAACAAGAGCTAATCTATAATTTTTATGGTGATTTTTTTAACTCAGCAGATGGGAATACATGTAAATTCACTATTTTAAAGCCCGAAACAATATTCTGTTGTAATATACCTTATTATGCACAGGGTTCAGTGTAATAGGTTACAAAAGATGTTAAAACTCATCACCACATTGAATACAGGCATGCACCGTCGAATAAACTTTTATGGCACTCGTTCAAACACCCCAGCCATGTGCAAAATGTCACCAAATGCTACTAGTGTTTTGGATCATCCACTGATGTCTGATACAGCACAGCTTTGATATCTCTCCAAAAGAAATAATCAAGTGGGTTATGCCAGCAAGCATGGATGCAACTGGATGGAGCGCCACCACAATTTGATGTCAACGTGCGCGCTTACACGATCGCAAATACCCTGAACTTTGGATCGAAGAGGAAGACCTACTTACATGGCACTCAGTCCCCGGACTTAACGTCACTTGATTATTTCTTTTGGGGGCATATTATCACAGCATTAATCATTTTATACGTTTAGCTTTCATATGCTGATATTTACTTGATGCCAAATCTATATTGATATTGTGCGTAACCCTTCTCTTTGGATTGAGCTCATTACTTTAGAGGAATCTATATCTCTATCAACAAAAATCTGATGCATTGCACTCACATGATTTTCTTTACTCTTGTGCAAGCTATGCTTACAAATCTGTATTCCTCTGTAAACTTTATATTAATCGAAACAGACATTTGAAGGTATTATTATATTGTTAGTATTACTGTAGGTACAAGGGGAATATGAAAGTACAGCAGAGTTTAAGCGAAAATCATATCTTTTAAGAGATGGTCACTATATGATGCTTTTGAAATTTTGTTCTCCTTGCATGGTACAAAATAGTATATATAATATGTGTGTTATAACGACATCTACATTTCATCTTTGTGCAGGAAGATTTTGTGTTTTCCTTACAATTTGCCAAAACTTTATGCAAAAGTACCCAAATGATGAGCACTTCTGAGGATATTGCCAGAAAACTAAAGATATACACTTCACTTTTTTGAAAGTATCTTAAACATATGCCATTTTAGCCAAAACATCTCCGTTTTTTACAAAATTGTTCGAAAAATGTTTCATTTAAAGGGTAATCTCTCGGCGGTGTGATTTTCTTGGAAATCTTTGTGTCAGATCCTTGGAAGATGTTGAACCTAAATACAATACACACACACACACACACACACACACACACACACACACACACACACACACACACACACACACACACACACACACAAACACACTATGGAATTGTTCTAAAAGTACTTATTTTAGATTCGGGGGTTTCAAAACTGAATTACGGGTGAATTCTCGATAGCGAATTTCTGGATGGAATGCAATAATTTCCATACAAAGGAACAATCGGTGTACTCACACCGCTACGCACCTGAAAATTTGATGGTATCGTGCCTGCTGTATATAAACAATATACACCAAAAATCTATCGCGGAGGAGAACCATAACGCCCAAAACTGTAGGCTCCAAGATGCCGTAAGCGACCACTTGTAAGTAGTTCCTGGACTTCCCTCAGTCAGCTCTGTGTCCGCTGTAGGGAACGGCGCTCCTTACATATGCCATGTGTAGGCCTCTACCCTTCAGGGGTAAACAATACTTCCTGTACAATGCTGTGTTATTATACCTATATGTTCCTAAGATCTAGAAATGTGAATAAAAGGATAAATGTATATGCGTATGAATCTGAGAAAGGGAGAGAGAGAGAGAGAGAGAGAGAGAGAGAGAGAGAGAGAGAGAGAGAGAGAGAGAGAGAGAGAGAGAGAGAGAGAGAGAGAGAGAGAGAGAGAGAGAGAGAGAGAGAGAGAGAGAGAGAGAGAGAGAGAGAGATCAGCATTAAAGAAAAACAATAACCAAACAGGAATAAAACGTAAATATTTCTTACGGCAGAACGAGTGAATACCGTTGCATTTGATTGTTCCAAAATTCGCTGATGTAACCTTAGGGAAAAACAAAGCAAAGGAAAGGAGGAAAATGTATGTCAGTGTATAGAATAAACGATGAACAGTATAATTTCGGAATCTTTTTAAAGGATCAAATAATAACGCTTATTTCTTTATTTGTTACCTTTAGGTCACAGCAACGGCTTTGATTTTGGAACAATAACATTAATCATGTCAGGGATGTTCAACACTTTAAGCTTAATTTTAATCAGCAGGTTTATTTTTTCTTTTTCCAATTTTCTGTTAAAATAAATAAAAACTAAAAAACTAAATAAGAAATTAAATAAAAAGGCAAATACTTCCGTGTCATAAAGAAACTAAGGAATAATTTTTCTAAAGATCCCTAGCTCTAGCTAGGGATCGAACACGTAATTTCTATATTACTCCTTGGCAATTTACTGATGATTGAACATAGCTCTTTGATTACTGCCTGTCCAGATGTATATATCTCGATGGATTAAATTTTCCAAAGGTGTTGGGAACATATGTGATAGTATTGTTTCTCTATTGTTAATATACCAGCACTACCTTTGCAGGAGTAGAGTTCGTTGCTATTCTATTTTCATCCAGTAAGAATCAGTTTATAAATCAATCCAATTAGAGACATCAGAATAACTTCCCCACATTGTGTATACCTCATGATAGCTAGTTTTGCTTAGTTACGAGGTTAGTCTAACTATAAAATGGACTATGCATTAATACTATGTATTTCTGTAGGCGAGAGTGAGAGTACAGATATGTATGAATGTATGTGGTGTGTGTGTGTGTGTGTGTGTGTGTGTGTGTGTGTGTGTGTGTGTGTGTGTGTGTGTGTGTGTGTGTTCAATCCATTTTAATAATTCTATTCCTATTGAAGAAACTCGGGTTGTACCTATATGCGTAGGCTATAAATTTGTTGTAAATCAGTTCTTTTCTTTAAAAAAAGGGATTTTAATATGTATTTTTACACATTGTCGCCCAATTTCACTATATTTTATATACATAACTAAGTTTATTTCCTTGTTGCTTTCTTTTCCATTTAGGTAGTAGACAGAGAAGATGAATTCCATCCAAAAATTGGCCAAAATTCACCAGGAAAACATGCTCTGAAACTTCCTGAATAAAAAATATCAGTTTTGAATAGAAGAAAAATGCCTACCAGTGACTGCGTGTGCATGTAACTTGCCATTGAAGCATAACTCCAAAATGAAATTTCGATAAATACCAAACTTGGTTTCCAAAGAAGCGGCTCAAAGATAATCATGAAAATTGCGCACCCCTAACCAACCCTTACAAGTACATTTTTCGTCATTTTTTTATTTTTTAAGAATGGTTTAACGATTTTGATGAAAATTATTATATATTTAAGATGTTTACAATACAAATAAAGTACACGCCTTTAATTTTATGAAAATACTCTTGAAGTATTTGCAAGGAATTTTGTATAATTTGCATTATGAAAAGTCCTAAGAAACAAAACGTAAAATAAATTACAGATATCTTGCACCAGAACTTTAATTAACTTCTTCCCTTTACAAATACATTTCAGCCTATACAATGATTTCACGTCAACGAGCATTGAATATTCGTGAAAATAAAACATTTGCTTTTATATAAAAGTAGACTGAACAGTTTTATAATGTTCAACTTCATGACAACGAACAATGAACAGTTTTAAAAATGTCCTTCACAATCAATACCGCTTGCCGAGACGAGCCCTAAACCCCAACTGCTTCGCTCAAGGCAAGGTACCCAGCTTCGACCTCCCGATAGAGACGGTGGCGCAGGCAAACATTAAACAAAACACAATAAGCCACTACCACCGCCCCTATAGGGAAGTCAGACAATTACCTGCAATAAGCCTCTGTGCCAATGGGCACAATCTTCAAAACATGCAATATAGTTCGTTACTTTTTGTGACCCAGCTGTTCCAAGAAAAACCATTATCAATGTTTTGAAGTTCTGTCACTATTCATCTGCTTCTTACGATGTCATGGAAAGTTGAATTTTAAAGCCAGCTTAATTTACCAGTTTTAAACATATGTCTATCGATTCGGTTTCCTTTATTCCCGTTATATCCCCTATTTCTGCAATAGTTTAAGTAGATTAACACCGAAAAGATAGAAAAATAAAAGCTTACGTAAGAATATCTTGAAGAAACTCTATAAAATAAACAATAATGGGTAGAACTTCACGTGGGTGTAACAGATATATTTTTATTTCCAAACTGCGTTTGCACTACATGCATCTAATTGATTGAGGCCAACTCACAAAGTATCTTAACAAAATCGCATCGCTTTGCTTAATGGCTTGTAATTTCAACTCCTAAATGATCAGATGTCTAAAAGAGACAAAGAAGATCAGAATATCAAAAATAAGTACGAACTGAAAAGCATAAAAGAAGGCCTTGATTTTTTATTAGAACCTCTGGGCTGTATAAAATCACTGTCATAAGTAGAGTAAGACGATCATGATGTAACCTCGAAGCAAAACGAACAGCTGACAAAAGAAATACTCTAGTCTTATTTGCACCGATACGATATGCACTTTTTTCCCCTTTAACATTTGAAATAATGTATATGTTTACCTTGGTGTATAGCGAAATGCAATTACATACTAACCTCTTCGTTCAGCACACGCCTCTAAATAACCTGTTTTAACCAGGTAGACGGCTCGGCAGCAACACTCGCATTCAGGAGATCTCGGGTTCGATTTGCATTGGGCTGATCATTCTAATTTTGGATTATTTCGTGGTTTCCACTGTTTAGCGGGCTACTTATTGGGTGCCTCCCGTTTTGTCACAAATTTCCTGCCTATTTCCTTACCTCATAATGTTTATCTCATGTTTTACATGACTAGGCGACGGAATATTCAAAGTATTATTCGAGTATTATTCTTAAGTATTCAAAGCTTGCCAGGCATTTCTTCTGAAGTTTATTCCGAAGCAAACAAGTCACTATGTTTATGCTATTCTTCTTTCTTAAAATAAACTTAACTGAAATGCTTTATATCTATGTAATTTTAAGAAATTTTATTTACATAGTTTACAAAGATATGACACGTGTATAAATGATTTTTAGAAGCTTAAATTCAGTCAGTATGGCCACTGTGAGTGGACTTGGAAACATTTCCTCTGTAGGACTAGTTTACAATCTGACAACTGTCCATTATTACTTGACAAACTTATTAAATGTATGGGGGAAAATGATGTGTGCACATACTTTCTCTATTCTTATACAAATTATTCTTAAAACGCCTAGGTATTCATCTGTTTCATGCCACTCGAGAAAAAACATTTTTCAAAGGGTGATAGTTTAAATATTCTATGCTCCTTGCATAGGCAGAGCATTGAAAAATAAATAATGATTTCCTACTAAGGATAGTGCAAATATTTGAAAATAAAACGCCAAAATCAAGATATAGCCTGAAAACGGTTATCTCTACATTTGTGTGTGTGCACGCCTCGGTAGCGTAGATGGCAGCATGCCTACCTCACGTTCAAGAGGTCCCGAGTTCGAATCTCGGTTTAGGGTGAGTTAAGGTTTTTCCGGGGTTTTCCCTTATCCTTAAAGACGAATGTCGGGTAGCTCTAAGATTCATGGGCCCTGGACCCATTTGAGCATCATTTCACCCATTTCATTCACCATCCGATATAACTTAAGGTTGGAGTACGTAAAATTAAAAAAAAAAAAAAAAAAAAAAAAAAAAAAAAAAAAAAAAAATTCTGTAGTAAATGCCTATCTCTGACGGTTTTCTAGTTTTGCGAAAATCATCCAGAATAAAGAGCACTTAAGAGGCTATCCCCAGAAAATTCAAGATATAACTAAATTTCATTATTCATATCTTAAACGTTCATAATTTTACTCAAAATTACTAGAACCATTTTTTGAGAAATTCAACTGCTTGGACAAATTTCTATATAAAGGACACTTTGGGATGCAGGAATTTCCTTTAAAATCATCGTGTTGCATCCTTGAGAGCTGGAAAACTTAAAACCCAAGTTTGGTATGCAACAGACTTTTCTTTTTTGATTTATGTTGGTCACAGACCCACATACATACAGGAGCTCTCTTTCTAAATGTTTGGGATTCAAAGGACCTCAAATCGTGTATTTATGCTTAAATATCGGTATTGAATGTTTGGATGTAATGCAATAATCTCTGAACTTTGCTGTACTCTGATAGAGAAGCACATCTTTCCTGAAGTACCACCACAATAAACATTAGGACCAACTTTACATAACCGTTACGTTAACCTTAGTTCGTGTTCAAGTGATACCTACAGTATATAAGAGACAAGAATGGGGAAATAACATCAAAAAGATTTACTTATTCACCAAAGCCATTCTTTTACATAATGTGTCTCATTCATCAACTATTTTATTTTGCGAAACTTACACATACAGCTAGAAATACTACTACAAGAAGCCATAAACCACATTCAGTGAACTATTGTACAGTTTTTCTTTGGTCCAGCCTTTTTCTGCGCTCAAAGAAGCTCCTGTCAGTCCACATTTCATTGCATTTCTTCACTTTCACTGACCTCGTAGTGTCTTGAAGTATCGCACAACCAAGATTCGATACGGCAAAACAACGGCGCCATTCCTAGCTATTTAAAGCAAACAAATCAAGTTTTTATCTGGTTTAACTCGCTACAAACAATGGTACAAGTGTATACAAGTGCATACTGTGCCATGCTCTTTTCTTATGTGAAGAGACAATAATCCTGTGTAATTTTCTAAACAATAAGTTAGCAAAGCAAGACTTAGGTTTTGCTCTTGATAATTGGTCTAGTTAGTTTAATCACAAATCTCTTAGTAAGCTGATTCTTCTGAGAAAATACCACTTCACTTTTCTATGATAATTGCCACAGTTTTATTACTGTGATCTCGTAACAAAAGAGCACAGCTGTTACTTTCATCCTACAGCCTTTGGGAATGCTTTACCCAAGTTTATACTTTGTCTTCTTCTTACTCCTCCCCCCTTTCTCCTTCTCCACTTCTACTACTGCTTTATCTTAATCGTGCTGCAGGTACGCTTGTGGAAAAATTGATCATGAGACGTGCCAGTTATTCACATTTCGCCAAAATTTATTATTATTATTATTATTATTATTATTATTATTATTATTATTATTATTATTATTATTATTATTATTATTATTATTATTATTATTATTATTATTATTATTATTATTATTATTATTATTATTATTATTATTATTATTATTATTATTATTATTATTATTATTATTATTATTATTATTATTATTATTATTATTATTATTATTATTATTATTATTATTATTATTATTATTATTATTATTATTATTATTATTATTATTATTATTATTATTATTATTATTATTATTATTATTATTATTATTATTATTATTATTATTATTATTATTATTATTATTATTATTATTATTATTATTATTATTATTATTATTATTATTATTATTATTATTATTATTATTATTATTATTATTATTATTATTATTATTATTATTATTATTATTATTATTATTATTATTATTATTATTATTATTATTATTATTATTATTATTATTATTATTATTATTATTATGATTATGATTATGATTATGATTATTATGATTATTATGATTATTATGATTATTATGATTATTATTATTATTATTATTATTATTATTATTATTATTATTATTATTATTATTATTATTATTATTATTATTATTATTATTATTATTATTATTATTATTATCATTATTATTATTATTATCATTATCATTATCATTATCATTATCATTATCATTATCATTATCATTATCATTATCATTATCATTATTATTATTATCATTATTATTATTATTATTATTATTATTATTATTATTATTATTATTATTATTATTATTATTATTATTATTATTATTATTATTATTATTATTATTATTATTATTATTATTATTATTATTATTATTATTATTATTATTATTATTATTATTATTATTATTATTATTATTATTATTATTATTATTATTATTATTATTATTATTATTATTATTATTATATTCCTTGCGTCCATCAGAAAGTAGGTATTTACATACTTGAAACTTTAAATTGGTAACATTACATAATTAATATGTTGTAACCTTATACACTACTTTATATACTTATGTTCTACTTTCTGATCGTGCATAGATATGAACTGCGCCTAGGCAGCTGCTTTGTTCCTCTTCCGGGAATGTGGCTTTAAGGAATGTGTTTGATATCGACAACTCTAACGTTTTCTGAAAAAATTACATCCAGTTTCAACATATCAACAGGGTTTAGGACTTTAGAGAACATACATTTTCGAGTTAGATGCTGGTGCCTATACAAAGTGACTTATGTTCTTCAAATGTAAAGAGTTCTGGACTCCGGCGAATCAGATGCGTTAGTGGCTCAGCGTTGTCACCTTGTTACCCCCACTCTTTTAATACTTCTGTCCCTCGCACATGATCATAAAATATGCAAGTCTGCTTGGTGTTAGACGTAAAGGGATCCAAATAGTAGTGCGATACACTTCTCCTCCTGCCTTGCTATTTTCAGTGGCAGCACAGCCTCGGCCAGCGTATCTGCGATGTGCTGGTCAAGTTCCTATGTTCCACCGACCCGGCCGCCTTCTGGATGCTTGCATCCCTAACCAGTGTCATCAGACTGCCCGGAGTGTCGAATCGAACTAGTGTCGTACCGCTTTCAGTTTCGGTTCTGGAATGCATTTGAACTGTCCGATCAAGGGAATGAATTCCAGTGTTTTGCCGGCTCACATGCCCTAGACCTTATCTTGGTTTCGGAAACATGTCTCCGACCAAACAACCTTTTTTGACTTCTGGGGTTAGCTGCCTAATCATCGACACCAACCTTGAGGCTGCGGTGTATTCCTTTACCTTTATCGTAGTGCGGACTCTCCACAAAGTCACGTTTCACATTCTAGCTACTGTTTATCCAGATGTCCTGCTTATCTAGCATTACTGGGCGGCTCACAGACGCTACGAACGACACTCCTCATCACATGACTGAGTGGTTCAGAGGCGCCTGAACCGCAAAGTCTGCCGCTATGCTCGCGTGAGAGGATACGACGACCCAAATAAACCTCGAGGATATCGACGAGTGAAATATCACCGCACCAGGTAGCACATCAACCTACCCCATCCAAGCTATGAACTCCAAGCCGAAAACTATCTATTCATCAACTATATAGAAAGGATTCAAACCACGAAATGACCCCCAGCACATAAACTTTTCTGGCTGTAACCGGCAGAAAGGTGCGTTAATACCTTCGACTTCCTGGATCATTTTCCTGCCAAAACACCAAGTGACCTTCTAGGCACACTCCAGCGCATGTGTGTATGTGTATCCGATTTTGTTAACAGCATATCTCAAAAACAGAAAATCAGTTAAGTAGCAAAGTTGGTGTCTAAGTTCAAAGTCATTCAAGAAGCAACACAAACAAATGTTCCATAAAATTCACGCACCCCAATCTGCCCTCTTACATGAAACATGTTCCGAAAAGTTCTATTTTCTCAAACAATGCTTCTAACGACTTTAATAAAATGCGATCAAATTCAGTACCATATATTTGTTTTCACGAGAAGTAAACGTAATCTTGAATTTATGGGAGTAGACTGCTAAGTCCTCTGCACTGTGCTGAAGTTATGCTCATTTTGTTGCACAGAAAATGTTAATTTCATTAGAACACACAATTTATGTCCAACAAAGCTTTTTCTTTTCTGAAATGATAATTTTTAGGCATTTCTGGTTATTTGTTTGAAGTTTTAAGTGCTTAATATTTTTCTCGAAAGATTATTCGTTTTGTTTTAATATCCTGATCATGCGAAGAGAACGGAATTTCAAAGTCACATAGCGACTATCTCTTAAAAGATTTTACTATTGCTTAAGCGGAGTTCTCTTATTACCATTTACCTATAAGGAAATATAGAATCAAATCATTTGTACTAATGCTTATATAAATTAGTTATATATAAGTTAGAGACCATGTCCTTTTTCTGTCGTGACTCTCCTGATTCGGTCGCTCTCTGGACAAGTACCTGGTTGTAGTCTATACTTTGTAGGCACGTGCACAAGATTGGTCAAATAGTAACAATTTCTATATCAAATTATTAAAACTATTAGTGTGGAAGCATGTGGAAGTCTTATAACTTTCGCTAAGTCCTATGGTCCCATGCACACATTTGTATCCCGTTGAGACAAATGTTTGGAAACACAACTTGCGACCATCTAGGCGAATATGGCTTTTCTTTTGTAAAAGAAATATCAAAATTGATTGTGGTGTTTGAGATTATCTACATACACCTTTCATACATATAGAAATTCATATACAAATATTCTCTTTTTATAATATTAATATAATCACAACATGATAAAGGGAAGACATCTCCCGCACTGTGGCTAACTTCCTCAAGTACAAGGGGTGAAGTGAGGGAACCGCCTTAGATCTTAGGGTCGCACAGGTAGGCCACAGGTACTGGCGGTAGTCCCTAACAAGGGCTGAGGTGTCTTCATCCCGACACCAGCATCCGCTAAACAACCATTCGGGTCCATTGTTGACAAGCGTCGTCTCTCCGTGTTTGGACAACACCGCCCAATGTCGAGAAGCATTTGTAATGCGCAAACATCTGCGCCATCTATCCACCGCCATACATACACTGAAAGATGACACGGGAACGAAGGGAAATGGTGGAAAGGAAATAGTGATATGAGAGTAAACACTGCAACATTTGTCTAAATGACAAGGGGAAACCACGGAAAATCCAAGGCAGAGTGTAGAGACGACGGAATCGAAACCACGGCATTACGATTGCGAGTCGCTCACACTGGCGTGGCCTCACCTCGCTCTGTTTTCACTGAGATAGAAATAAAAACAAGAAATATTAATAATAATATTAATAATCATAATACACGATCATGTAATTAACAAGGCATACAAATTGGCGCGTTTTCCAAGCATGTGAAAAAAAGCATGACGCTTTGTGTGCGTAATTGTTTACGTGCGGTGTTGTCCATGCTCTTTTAGCCTGTAAGGAATGAATGAACTTGGCTAGTTTGGAATTGGAGGGGATGGGGAAAGTGCCGGCCCTCAAGGATAGCAACGTTCGTTTCCAGAGCTGGAGTGTACCAGTGGGGCAGTTATTTAGTGTACATAAAACTCCTCCGTGGAATACACACGTTCAGATCTCGACTGCTTCTCTCAGCGTTCCTGTTCAAACGGTGAGTGATTCACAGTATAAACAAAAGAATATCAGACTATCTGTGACAACTATTACTTCCTCAAAAAGGATAAAGGTATATTTAGAGGTTTAATATTCCATGCTTTACGCAAGTCTCTCGTCGAGCTGCTAATAGGTTTTATCCACGACCATTTAATAACAAATCGAGTGGTAGATGTAGAATTATTAATAGCTTCTGCATGAATATATTACATTTTAGTAGATGAAATTATATTTATTATTTGGATTGTATAATAAATGAATTTGAATTATGCTTAATTAAATGTTCCGCATTTGAAAATTTGAATCTGATAGATACTTTTGTGCTGAATTCGAAAATAACCTCCATTTTCTCCCATGACGTCAGGTTTTCATGCTATTCATAAATAACAAAAATGAAAATAAAGCTATGTGAACGTTGTTTCATGAAAAGCTAGGCCATAATGATAATTTGTCCTTTATCAATAATTAATCATTAATTAAAAATAATTATAAGCACATTATTGCACTTTAAATTGTCTGCTCTTTTATCTTGTTCAGAGCGATTCCTTTTCAACATTCAACAAAAGTATGTCATCATTTGAACACTCCACTTCTCTTAATACCTCATTTCCATATTTTTTATATCCTGGTGTGATGTTTAACACTCTTCCTCACTACAATCTCCTAAATTATCAGGAAAATAACGTAGATAGGAATGACGAAAATGCACTATAACACTCATGTTGCAACCAATCTATTTAAAACTTTGTTACATAACTTTCAGTATTTCAACATAACTTGGGTCTTTTTTATTTCCAAGAGAATTAAAAACATTTCGAAAGCATTCTAGGTATCCTACTCATAGTATTCTTGAACTGACTGTCCATCAGTTTTCGAATTTGTGGGCCAGCGAATACCAGCTTTAATTTTTTCATAGGATAATGAAGGAAATGTAACATAAAGGCATTTAAAGCACTCACTATCCTTATCTTGAGTTTTCTTAAATTTTATTAAACATAATTTTACAGGGGGAGTTGGGGGCAATCGGAGGTTCACTTTTTACACTTATTATTTCGCTCATATTAAGTTAGTCCTACGTAGCCACGTTCCCTTCCTAGTGTTTTGACCTAGCTCTGCTCTCCTATCCACATAAGAAACAAGGATATTTTGTGAAACCAGTCTGCTGATCAAGTAATAGCCCAATAATCTTGAAATGTCCACACACTAGCCATAGATGATTTTCATACGGTACTTTTTGTAATAAAAACTTAACATTTTCATATGTCTGTCTCCTTTGAAACAAAATAGTGGTTTACAGGAATGACAGGTTGAATGTTTTCATTATGAAGCAAAACACCTTTAACACTTTTTGAGAAGAATCTGCGAAGAACCTCCACTCTTTGAAATTATTCATTTTAAGGGAAAGACACATTTTTGTACATCTACTAGGGTGGATATTGTTAGTAGATTTTAATAAATATAAAAATATAAACATAGTAATACTTATAGTTATTTCACATTTTAAGTAATAAAGTTGTAATTATAAGTTGTTGAGCCTGTTTAACAAACGCTAAGTACACGGAAATATCACTACAGTACGAACATACATTACGAAAAATATTCAAAACATAAAATTTTAAATTGCAAAAAATTCTGACGTAGTACGCGAAAAGACTTCAGTTTTGCAGTCAGTGTGAAAATGTGATTCAGAAACGCTCTTTCATTAAAAAAAAGAAAGAAATCCATTCAGATCGGTGTAGTAGTTACTTATCCATCACAACATCACCGTAGTAATAAATTTATAATATCTTCACAGAGACAACTTTGTAAGATTATGATAAAAACAAAGCATAAGATTTCTCTGCACGATATTGCTCATTGCACATTTCACATAAGTTTTCATAAGCCATTTCAAATTCACCCTCGATTTACTTGGCAAACGACAATATCGAAGCTACTTTAGTATCCGAAAGAATACTTTCTTCAATTCACTTTTTATTCAGATCTCATTCTTCTTTAATTTCTTTCTTGAATTATAATGGCCTTCAAGCGAGTGGGTAACATCGAAATGTTGAAATTATGCCACTTAGGCCTGGGGTCTTAAGAGTTACTTGACATTCGTCTTCTCAAGATAAGAAGGGGAAAAAAAACCACATACACAACACATACACAAACACCGTTAAGAACGTTATCCAGCCAATTCATCCTAATCGAGGTTAGAACTCGACACCTTTTGGATCTGTCGCAGATACGTAACCCCCACATCACAGAGATGGACTTGTTTATTGAATCCAGATAATCCATGCCATTTTATTTTTATCGTAAACTAATATCGTTTCTTGTTTCTAGACTAACTTTACTATGATATTCATCAAATCACAGAGTAGATACTACAATTTTATTGAACGTAATTTTAATTTAAATAAACTTTATTGTATGCAAAATGCATTACAGTTTTGAAAATACAAAGTGTAATAACAATAGTCTGAAATGTATACTCAGGAGACCATCCAGCGATAGTCCTGAAGTTCCAATGGAAATATTGACGTTCAGAGTCTTAGGTCAGTGTGTCTTCTTTCAGTTTTATCAGTGTGGATTTGGAGAGTGATTAGTTGGAATTTGTTGAATTAGATGTTTGGGAGTTTGTTGAAGGTCCTTTGTAATCTATCATAGCTCTTATGGAGGACTTTATTGCCCTCCTGAGTTTTGAGTGATAGTGTAGTTATTTCTAAATCACCATTGTATCATGACCGTATATGTGTTTAATATTATGAAGCAATAAAACAGACGTGGTCTGTCAATTTTATTGTTTTTGGTTGATAGCACAGTGTTTCAGAATTTACCGTTAAAATGTTATCGTACACTTATAAGAACACAATAACTAACTGCAGGAAACTACACCACTCAGAGGGGCACAAAGTACTCAAAACTGATTTCAGCTTGAAGTACTTATTTTAAGGTATGTTTAGTTTGTTTACGACAGCAGGTACATGAAGTATCAGCTCTGATGTGTTGCACTCACGTAAGTTTGTCTACTCTTGCACTAACTACACTTACAAACGCTTATTGCTCTTTCCACTTGATCGTAATTAAGATAAACATTTACAGAAATCGTCTTATTGCTTATTTTGTTATACCACGAAGAGAATATAGGATACAGTATAATTGTTTAATACTTTAAGCGATAGTCAAATTTTTTTAATAGCTGATCGCTATGTTTTATCTTTGAAATTACACTCTTTGCATAGCCAAGATATAAAATAAAAATAACGTATACCTATCTGAAGTAGGTATACATATTGGTAAATTCAAACAAATAACACATATTCCGTAAATAGTTCCCTCTACACACAAACATCAATTTGACATGCACTCTTTTAATGAGATCTACATATTTGTATAGACAAATTTTGTCTGTCTCTTAGTATTACACTTATGTAAAAGTCACTCATGATGAAAAGGACTAATGAGGATATTTCCAGAAAGTTTAAAATATAAATTTCATTTATCATGAAAATATCTTAAACCTGTGTAATTTTAATTAACATAGTCATTCTTTATAAAATAAAACTGTTAGAACAATGTTCCATTGAAAGTAGTCTAGGGTGAAAGGGAAAGTCATCATACACCTTGGAGCATGTTGAACTTAAATTCTAAGTTTGGTATTAATCGATTTTTAATTTTTGAGTTACATTTTCCACAACGCACATAACTTTTCCCATTTTGAGGGGATTTTACGAAACCTCAAAACGGGTATTTACACTGAAACATCGGTATCTACTTTTCGGTGTAATGCAATACCTTATTTTCCTACTAAGTACGTGTTAGAAAAAATTACAAATAAATACATAGCAATTTTCCAATTGGGAAAAGTGTAAGGTAATAAATATTTCAAGATTCAAAGCAACAACAAAGAATAATATTGGTTAACACGACTAACAATTTTTATTTAAATAATTTGTGTACTCTACATTTTTTGGTGTATTAAGATTTCCTCTCTCTTGCGGTTTACAGGCTATATAAGTCATTTAAAATAAAGGGACTTCAAAGGTGTTTCCAAAAATTCAAGACATCCGTATCATTTGTTATGAAAATATCTTAAACTTATGCTATTCTAATCAAAATTGTTAAAACCATTTTTGAGAAACTCAAGATTTTCGATGAAGGATTCATGTAAGGTAACCAATTAAAAAAATCAGTAGCTCTCTAACAGCATATTTATGAAAATATTCTATTAGATAGAAATTGTACATTTTGGTATTTGAATTTTTACTCTTGTTAAGACGGAATCTGAATTAATGTAACACTGTAATCTTGCAACGTAAAAACTATAATTTTACAAAGTTTAAAGAATAAAAACTATTGCCCCTTCACTCTACTCATGTGCAGGTATCAAGTTGAAAGTTTGAGTAAGATTTGAAAAATCATATGTGTTACTATTCATTATAATTTAATTTTAATTAATTTTAGAACGAATCTTACAAAAATTTATTTTCAGCCTTTTTCATGATATGGGAATAAGCATTTTTAACTTTACATAATTATTTAATGACACATTTCGCTGTGGATACAAAGAGAATGTGATTGTCGAAGTCATTGTGAAATGTATTAATGCAGATCATTTTTTACATCTTCGCGAGCTAAAGCAAAATGGTTGTAGCATTTCAATGAATAACAAATTGTATTGAAAAGTATTGACAAATTCAAATCAATAACAATAAAAATATTGGAATAGTTGACACCACGATACAAGTTAGTTGAAATAAAGGGTGTTACAAAGAGATCTACAGTTCTTGTGTAGATCGTCATGCATGTCTTCTGAATAAAGATGACTTCACTGGTTATTCATGTTCACAGGTAATTCAAATTATCTATTTCATTTGTTTTGTAAATTTCTTAAATATGTGGAACTTTAATAAAAATTGTTAGGACTACTTTTGAGAAAATCGAAAGTGTCTAAAATGTTTTCAATTGATGGGTAATTGCAGTGGGGGTATTTTCTTGAAAATATTCAAAAATAATAAAAATGGAGTACTGGAGGCCAGATTTTAAACATTGGCTCTGTCCTTAAGGATGTACCAGTTTAAGCAACTACCGGCTACAAGGAAAATATTATTTGTGCTTAAGTGTCGTGTATACAAGCAGCAACTGTGGAATGTAAAAACATCCATTTATTTGAAAGATAAGTGAAAATCTACTGTACATATTAAAAAAAGCGTTAAGTTACCACTATCATCACAGTTTATTATTACTATTATTATTATTATTATTATTGTTATTATTATTATTCGAATAATACAATGAATTTGTAAGGCTACTTTCATTGTTAAGTTTAAGCGTTTTAGACACAGTTATGGTTTTTACCATTTTCGTCAAAGTGGTACCAAACCCAGTTAATAAGGTTAATAATTTCGGCTAAACAGGGTCAATAAATTGCGAGTACATACCTATATGAAATAAAATAGTTCTGTGTATGTGTTGACATAGACACAGAAGTGTAAATATAAACGTAAAACGTTACGGTCATAGATTGATGACGGACTTGCAGGACATCGAAACATTTCATTTTGGTTGTGGATTCAAATCCGTCAGAGAGTGGTGGAGTTTTCTGTTTCCGGGCGTAAACATTCCTATGTGGTTTCCTTCGCAAAGGAGGTAAGTTCGGTTTTACGGTGTCAAAGGTTTACGGCGCGTAAAAAAGCTCAAGGCGCATAAAGTGTAAAATTAATATAGAATATAACGATTAGAACTATAGAGGTTAACGATCTTCCACAAATAGAAAGCACAGTTCATTTCAAAGATTTTGTCATGCTAGGAGCCAATTGTATGCTGCAGAGTTGTTTGGCTATTTGCAATATTGAAATGGTAGAAGCAGGCTGCAAAATGAAATGTCATAACTAGGAATTAAGCCAAGGGTCTTCTGGTTTCCGTGTGGCTGCTCTAACCACTGAAATTCCATAGTAACATGGCAGCGCGATACTGAATTCTCCAACTGGCTCGCATTTTATCTAGTATCTCAAGGTAATCTCAAATTCATTTTAAGATAACATGCTTCAATAGTGATTAACAATAACGTTAAGTCTTTAAATCCCAGGCGTTAGTTTAACCAACAAATAGGTCAATGAATGAGAATGAATTGTTCTTTAACATTAACCGTGTGTAGGACAAGCATGGAACCGAGCGGGATGGCTCAGGCGGTTTCGTCTGTAGCCCACAATCGGGAGGCCCGGGTTCGATTCCCCTGGACGACTACCTGACCCATGGATTTTTTCGAGGGTGTCCGGTTCGCTAGGTGAATGCTGGGTTGGTTAATTACAGACCCCAAATTATCTGTCCCGCTATTTCATCTCCATTATCATTTCATATCATCTCTCATCTGGTGGTCTCCTTTGGGTAGAAGTGTCGGCGGTGGTTTCGGCGGTGCATGGCAGGATGATATGCTCCGAGTGAACCACTTCCTCCTCCGGTAGGTCGGCTGCAGGTCTCCGAACCGACTTCTGGGACCGTCTACGCACCACAGTAAGAGGGAATGTCCATTGTCCTGGCCTACCGGGGGAGGTTTCCAACTAATTAAAATGTAGGGACCCTGCCCTCTGCACTGTTTTGGCTCTTTGGGACGTTCACCCTCTGTCTCTTCTTGCCTCATCCTTCCTCCCGCGGATACCCCACTTTGGGGGCATAAGGTACAATAGACAACGACTGGTGGCAGTGCCGAATCCCCTTCCAAGAAAAGGAAAAGAAAAAAAAAAGACATGGATGGAAAGGTAAAGTAAAGCTGACAAGTTATAGCCGGGACATTGTATTGTTAAGCCTGATTTCACTCTGATACCCAATTTTGTCCTACAGACGACTTGTGTGAAAGGACACATAATTACCATCGATTCACAGTGTTAATAAGCACTTTAAATTTCCGGATGTTTAGGTATACTCAGAGGCAATTGCGGAGTATGTACCGACTTGAAGGTTTAGATTGCACGGAACGCCATCATTAAAGTACATCCGCCACGCTATGTGAAAGTGGGAGGAGTAACGAGGTAATCCTGAAGCATATGGCTACCGTAAATGCAGAATTAAAAGGGACAAACAATCATGTCCACACTAATCTAATCATTGCAAAACGTTATTTTGCCAGGGAACTTCCGCAATCGCAGTAACTAAGAAGGAAGCCCTTTCAAACTGTACATAATTCTTAACATATAATGGCGATTATCAAATTGTAGGTATTTGCGGCTTGCAGAATTCTCAATCTTAACATTTTATCCTTTGATATAATTTTCCTACGAAGGTCTGAATACCATAACAGTATACCTGTAGAAGGTAAGGTTTCGGTTTCAAGGAAAATATATAACACTAGAGGCAGAGAAAATGATTCAGGTGGATGCGTCCGTAACCGGACCGTCCGTAAACCCGCATTCAGGAGGCTCGGGTTCAATTCCCTTGGGCAACCTACCTGATCCAAGAGTTTTTTCGGGGGTTTTCCGGGTCGCTAGGCGAATGTTCGGTAAGTTAATTATATCCTCCGAATTTCCTATCCCACCATTTCACATCCATTATCATTTCATATTGTGAAAAAATGTAAATAGCTGGGATCATTAGTAACAGTACATAACAAAACTCAGTGGAAACTCAAGAAAGAATAGCAAGTGGTAACAGATGTTTCTATGCCTTGCAGAATATGTTTAAATCAAAGAATATCAGTAGGAATACTAACATTAAAACATATACAACTGCACTGAGACCAATAATAATGTATGGTTCAGAAAGTTTGGTGTTGTCAATCAGAGAAGAACAGTGGTTATTACGGTGGGAAAGGAAGATTTTGAGAAATATATTTGGAGCGATAAGGGACTTGGACGGATGGAGAATGCGGACTAACCTGGAATTACACTGCCTATTTGGACAAACAAATATAGTAGTGAAAATTAAACAAGGAAGAATAAGGTGGATTGGCCATGTGCAGAGAATGCCGGAAACCAGTGTAGTTAAGAAGATATTCATAGTAAAGCTGGATGGCAGAAGGAGAAGAGGAAGACTCAGGAAAAGATGGGTAGATGATGTCGAAGGTGACTTAAGGAAGTTGGGGTTTAGGCTGGAGAAGAAAAGCAGAGGACCAAGTAGAATGGAAGAGGGTGATTATGGGGGCCAAGGACCTATATGGCCTATAGTGCCAACTATCATCATCATTTCATATCATTTCTCATCTGGTGGTCTCTTTCAGAGTAGAAGTGTCGGTGTCAGTCTCGGTGCTGCATAGAGGGATGATATGCTCTGAGTGAACACTTTCTCCTTCTGCGGGGCGGACTTGGGTCTGCGAGTCCGCCTAGTGGGCGGATTCAGGAACGCGGCTGGCGGGATGCCACTTGTGCCAATCTGCCTGGGGTCCCTTGCTCTGGGGTGTGGGGGGGGGGCCTTCGGTCTCCGAACCGGCCTCGTGACTGTACGATTTTTCTGGACGCCGAGGAGTTTCTATCTGGTAAACTGTATAGACCCCGCACTCTGTACTTTTTTTTTTTTTTTTTTTTTTTTTTTTTTTTTTTTTTTTTTGTAATTTTCATCCTCCAACGTTAAGTCATATCGGACGATGAATGAAATTGGTGAAGTGGTGCTCAAATGAGTCCGGGATCCATGGAGCTTAGAGTTACCCGACATTCGTCTTTCAGGATAAGGGAAAACCACGGAGAAAACCTTATCCAGGTAACTCACCCTGACCGAGATTCGAACTCGGGACCTCTTGAACGTGAGGCAGACATGCTACCACCACTATACCGAGGCGGGCACTCTGTACTGTGGTGCGTCCTTGGGATCGGCCGCCCTCTGTCTCCTCTCACCTCACCCTCCCTCCCGGATATGCCCCACTTGGGGCATGGATACAAAATATCAGTCTGAGGTACCGAATCTCCTCCTTAAATCCAATCGAATAGATTTGTTTAAAATACTAATTTACTGCAATTTTTTTTTGTGGCCTCGCCATTTACGAGATATCCATTATTATTACAGTCTCTTGCCTCCCTCAATTGATAAAATAAGCATCTTTATAAAAATATAATTTGTTTTCATGTATGTATTTGATGAAATGTTCGATAAATAACCAAACTTGGTATTCAGATTCACTATATTTTAAAAATGCGACACATAGTTTTTCAAGGACGTCACGTCTCAAATGACTTAGGTATCGAAGGCCCTTAAGCCCCACATGCCCACTCCCTCCATAAGCTACCCTTAACATATTTAAAAAGTATTAGAATTTAATTAAACTATAATATGCTTTAGATTTTTACGTCTTAAAAGTAGGTATATGACATGACTTTTTGCTAACAGCTTATTACAATGGATTTTTTTCCCACAAGAGATAAACAAAAATCTGTTTCAAATAACTTTGATATTTTTTTGTGACAGCAGCCATTTCAGAGATACCCATTATTTCTGTTTTCAATTTATCTAAAATTTTTTCAGTTTTTGAAAGTGATCGCTAATTGTTTCTTGCAGTGTTATAGAGAGAGAGAGAGTGGACTTTCAAAACCGCCATATAGCGACACGTTTTTAAATATTTTTCCCTTTGTACCTATTAACGAAATGTGTAATGAAGCTACTTATAAAAAATGTACCTCAATTTGAAGTAGAAAGAAAAATTAACTTTTGTAAGATATATTTTGGTGTCAGTGATCTCGAAACATGTATTTCTAGTAAAATTTTAGATGCAGTTTTGGGTGGAAAAACTCTACCTGCATGGTATGTGATAGTGAAAGTTATAAGCATGTGTTAGTTTGGTCTGGGGTCACGTGATTATAACGCTTAGGTATACTTCTATCACAACCTGTTTGTCTACAAAAAATGCATTTAAATATTAGCATACATTAGCAGGGAGCTGTTCTTTATATTAGTGGAACATTAATCAAATTTGCATTGCCCAAGCTGTTTGAAGCAGTTATCTTACTTCCTAAACGGAATGCCATTTGTCATAAAATTTTATAAAATGAATACCGGCTATGAATATTTCAATTCAATAAAAACATGTGTGCATGCTGTTTTCAGCGTGAACGTTATGCGTTGGGTTAAATGAAAAGCTAAGCCTTCTGATTGGCCTGGGTATAGCTGAACATGATTAGGCCCATCTCTTTCAAGGCAAATATACAATTTGAATAATTCAACATGAGTCCTCGTTTAGCAGACTGAAACGTAGGATTTATTTTATTACTTCTCCAACTGAAAGGTCCACTTTCATATCTTAAGTAGATTAACCTGTTTAGCTATAATGTTTTTTTCGACGACATTACCTTCGTACAGAGATGTCATTGGTTCGGTGCTCACTGGTTGGACAAAAAAAAATGCAAGCTCTAGAAGCTCACATCGTTTCCACGACCGATTTACAATGATGTCATTGAACGCATCTCTTTAGCTTCGTTCTACTGAATCCTGTTATAATTGAGTCTCGGTTACTAAACGTGCACTGATGGCCGAGCGGTTATAGACAAGTATAGTAGCTTACTCCCACAAAGGTTCGATTTCCGAATATCATCTTGATTTTTTTAATTGTAAAAACACGAAATGTGTATTACGCACATTGTAATTTAACTTCCAATTCATAAGGTTTACTCAATTTTGTGGCATTTATGCTCACACATAAAAACTGAAACACGCTACTGTGGTTTTAAACTAACTGAAATACATAAATATTTTACTCCTATATGTAAAATAAAATAAAATGAAAATTTACTTTGTATCGGGTAGGTCATAGCCCACTCGGATGTGGGCGGGCTATGATATTTCAGATGGTGCATTGTTGCACTTGCGCACCCTCCTGTAAAAGTAAGAAAAGAAAATCAAAAGGGATCAGTTTCCATGAATTTCCAGTAGAAGAACTACGTAAACAATGGCTAAAAGCTATATCGCGCTCTAATTTCGTGGTAAATGATGAATCTAATTCAGCAGTCGTGTGCAGTTTGCATTTTACTGAGGACGCTATAAGCCAGGCTGTAACATTAAAATGCTGAAAACAGGAAGTATTCCAAGCATTTTTCCGAACTATCCAGATTATAAATTAGTGAAACAAGCAACACCAAGGCAACAAATTTAAAAAATACGCGTACACACAGGAATCAGAAAACGGAAACGCAGTTCTAGCAGAGAAAGCGTTAACAGTGCTGCTGATGTTAATGCGCTGGATCACAACTGCGCTGCAATTCAGACTGAGGAAGACATAATTTCCAAATTAAAGAGATTGGAAAGGAAGAATAACACCTTGAGATGTAAATTATGGGGAGCAAATAAAAGGCACAAAGAATCTATAAACAGGCAGCAAGTAAATGAAGAAAGATTACTTTATTATGAAACCAATAAGTTTCATAAATCATTTCAATTATTGATCAAAGACACCATTGTACACTGCAACACAACTTCCACACACAATAATCGCAATATTGGGAGAATTGAACAACATTAAAGGTAATGTGAATTTCCGTCTTATAAGACATACTAACGTATATTGTTAAACTGCTTTTAACTGTTTACTTAGTTTTCTTCTTTTCTTCCTAGACAGCCTCGTTTCAGCTACAGTCCACTTATCACTGACATATATAGGAGGTTTTATACTTAAAAAATAGCGGCCGAATTCTCCTGTGCCACCTGTATTACTAAAGTGTCTACCGCCAAGTGTACAGCATCCCTTGTAAATCTAATATTCAAAAGGGACGAAAACTCCACGTTCTATTACCCATCTCCAGAGTTTGTTTCTCTTTTGGCAGCTATAGAGAAATTTATAACAACTGCTGTACCTAAGCTACCTAAAGTATGTGTGAGAAAAAGGCTAGAGGAAGACATAATGCCAGCAAGGCAATATTGTTCTTAACCCGTGTGTGCAGAGAGCTGAAAGCATTCAGAACTGCTAACATGTTAGCAGTTCTGATATGCAAACAATATGTTCCTGTGATATTAAGGTGCATTGCTTCTGCGACAACGGAAGTGTTTGAAAAAAGGTAAATTCCTAAACTGTAAACCACTGCATCGGAAAGTTCTGCGTCTGTAATGTCAACACATTGCAGCTGTACACTGTAACAGGGTTGCAGAGGGGTCATCAGCCTGCGCCATACGGTGGGTAGTGGAGAAATCTGCCAAGGCTTAAAGGGATGTGAGCGGGATATGGGTGGGTAAACCATTTGTTTCTATCACTACCCTCATTCTGTGGGACATGGATGAGACCAACCGACTATTATATGTTTCAAATGGGAAGAGTTCTCACCTGTAGCGAATCAGATGCGTTAGAGTCTTGAGCGTGGCCACCTCATTATCCCCACTCTTTTTATATTTGCCTCTCTCTCGCACACTTGCGAGTGTTCGTGGCGCTAGACGTAAGGGAACGCAAACTGAATTTTCTTAAGTTTTATATCAATGCAGTTGTTCAAATCACAATTACAACATGAATATTCATATATTAAACAAATGTTTTAAATATTTAGTTTAAAGTTAACTATAGTTTATGAATTACTTATTTTTCTAATCCAACGAAAATACCAGCGGTGCATCCGTATTGCTGTGAATGTTAGTTACGTTAAGAGATAATTCGTCATTGTCATTGTCTTCAAAGTTTGAGTACTGAAAATTTATGATCATAGGTTCCAAAATCTCGCTACGTGCTATTTCTTTCCAAAAGTCGTCTTCTTGTAGTTTATCTGATGTCTCACGTAGTTTTCCCAGTCTTGTTGTGTTCCTTGTCAATTTCTTCGTGAATAAGTCGTTCAACGTCAGTCAGTTTAAAAAATAATTTGAGCCCACATTAACTCTATTGGATTGTTCTAGTAGTAGTAGTAGTAAGGGGGGGGGGGAGGCGAATCACGTCTCATTGATCCAGCTGACACACGTTTTCATGGAAGAGTAACTGAATAATGCTGCTTTGAGCTCTAGAGTAAATAGAGATTACGAACCAATCATAAGCAAAGATATAATGTGACCAGAAACGTTCTGCCAGACTAGCAAGAAGTGTATCGTTTCCTATCATTTAATTTAACAAACACCTTGGCTTATTCAGAGTACATATTTCTTTTCCCACGTCATGTCAAAATGTTTACGTTTCAGTTCTGAGTAATTTAAAATATACGTTTACGCATACATGCCAGCCAATAATGATACTCATTACAGTGCTTACGTTGCAATGCATTTTATAATATAATGGAATCTACTTTATTTATTTGTATTAGGAAAACTATTTGAGCTAAAAATTATGGATTTTTACGGTTATGTTAAACACATTACTCTCTCCTTCCTCATGGATCAGTTTTTGTAAAATTTGAATTTCTGTCTTAGCGCGAATAGTATTTATTATTTAACAATATGCGGCTTTGAAATTCAGTTTCCGTCTCTACAAATCTTCAGTTGAGGTCAATGCAATGTTACAGGAGGCCTATGGAGAGTCTGTTCTTCCCCACAGCACAGCTCGAAGGTGGTTTAAACTGTTTAAAGAGGGGAGACAATCGATTTCAAAGGAAGGTAGTCCCGGTACTCCAGTTACTGCTCTTATGGAAGAAAACATCAACACTGCTGCTGCCATTGTGAGAGAGGATCGAAAAATTACCTTAAGATCACTTTCTGAGATACTGAACATTTTATTGGGTGCCACCCACACGTTGGTGACAGAAACATAATGCGCGGCTGCATATTGCCAATGTTGTTACTGAATATCTTGCAAAAATCAACGTGAAGTTCATCCCCCACCCTCCCTATAGTCCGGATTTAGCCCCATGTGACTTTTTTCTATTCCATAACTGGAAGAAACGCCTTCGTGGAAAACATTATCCGTCATCAGAAGCAGTGGTGAAGGCTGCGGAGGCGATTTTGAAGGATCTCTCAAAAATTGCTTCCAGCATGTCTTTGAAGACTGGCAGAAACGCTGGGACAAGTGCATCGCATTTAGGGGAGACTGTTTTGAGAAGGTCCATCAAAATTATGAGGATGAGTAATGGTACGTTGTCAAAAAAAAAAATTGTGATCATTCTTTATTGAACATCCCTTGTATGTATCCATATCTTTTAAATAAAGCCAGAGTGGTATTAAAGCGTACATTGTGAACGCAGCATCATCCAAAGCTTCCGATGTTTTCGAATCGTACTTTGTTTCTGGTAGCTGCGCATCTGTTTTTTTTTTTCTGTCTAAAGCTGTACAGTGATACAAAAGAATATCTTACTCGGACATTTTCAAACATTTTAAAACGCGTTGTTGTCCACTGGCACCCAAGTAGATAATGAAGCTACAAACAGAAACAACATGATTTGGATAAAGGTACAAAGAAACCTTCAAGTTTAACAGCTTTGTTCGTTACTGTGTTTCGCTGCATGATGCTAAGTTACGTGTTCGCTGTATAGGGATGCTACTCGTGGGAGCACCAGATTTGGGAAGGCGTGCTTAAACTTACATGTGGTCCCTTAAGTTCCCAGTATGACTGCTTAATCTTCTAAATGTTGGGTTTACTACTACAGCTTTTTGGTGAATGTGGGAAGGAAATAACATCCTTGTCTTACCTTACCTTTGTAGAAATCCAGAAGGTGACGTAACAAACTTAAAAGCTTTCTTATATGACCTGACGATTAGCATGTCCCCAGTAATTTCCAGAGATCTTGCGATTATTTCTTTTAACCTTTCTTGAGTTTTAAATATAAATATTATGCATGTGTATGAATGCGATTTAATGCTTAAGAGAAAACCATAAAACCTATCAATTGAAAGTCAAAATTGCCGATATAAAATTAGATATTAAAGACGGTATATAAATGGATCATGTCAGCGCCGTGGTCGAAAGGTTAGGCCACTCGCCTCTCACTCCCATGGGATCCCATATTAAGAAAGCGGCGTCGTTGCGTGTTTTCTCCGGGTCCTCCGATTTCTCCGCGATTCATACCTCAATTGCTTCAACATCCCTTTTTCTTTCACCCACTTCTTCTTCGTTTTTCATGTCTTCTTTATTCTCGTAGGGCCATTCTCCGTTCTGGGTTTTCTGATAAAAACTCCGTAGGCCTCTGTAATTTGTGGAAGGTGTAAAGCGAGTATATCAGACTTAGTAAATAAACATAAATGGATCAAAAGATAAAATGGTAAATATTAACAGAAGAATAATGGATATATACGAGGCGTGTTCGGAAAGTCAGTACCGTTTCATTCTAGCGCCACTGCAGTTTAGCGGTCGGCGTTACGTACATATGCACTAGTCTTCCTCGTTAACTGGCTCTCAACTGACGCCATTTGGGTTGCTCTACGTTGTGTTTTCTGTTTGTTGTGCACAATTAAAATATTTGAGACAATCACTGATGATCCCGCCAACTCAGAGATTCGTGCTGTAGTTCGCAAAAAAAAAAAAAAAAAAAAAAAAAAAGTTAAACCGGCCAAAATTTATCGCCAAGTTAAAGATGTTTACGGTGAAGACGCGATGAGTAACGGAATGGTGAGAAAGTGGGTTAGAATATTTAATGAAGGTCGCACAAATTTCCACGATGAGACTCAGAGTGGTCGGCCTTCGGTTGTCAACGATAATTTGGTAAAGAAAGTTGATGAAAGAACCCGGGAGAACAGACGTCCACAATGCCAACGCTTTCGGACGAATTTCCTCAAATTTCACGAACTGTTTTGTATGAAATTGTTACAGACTTAGGTTATTAGAACGCGTGTTTACGTTGGGTCCCAAAAATGCGCAGTGATGTTTACAAAACAAAGGGACTTGGCAGTGCTTTGACATTTATCACACGGTACAATGAAGAGGGAGAGGACTTCTTAAACTTGTGACAGGTAAATGAAATTTGGATTCGCCATGTCACAACAGAGGTCTCGAGTTCGATTCTCGGTCAGGGTGAGTTATCTGGATAAGGCTTTTATCCGGGGTTTTCCCTTATCGGGTAACTCTAAGCTCCAGGGACCCCGGACTCATTTGAGCATCATTTCATCCATTTCATTCATCGTCCGATATGACTTAACGTTGGAGGACGTAAATTACAAAAAAAAAAAAAAAAAAAAAAAAGAATCCAAACAACAATAAATCGAGTGAAGAATCTTTGACAAGGTCAACACACACACACACACACACACACACACACACACAAACACACACAAAATCACGTCCACTGTGTTCTGGGATAGGGGAAGGGTTTTACTTATTGAATTTCTTCTTCCTAGAGGTGAAATTATTAATACGACACGATATTGCAAGACTTCAAGGAAACTTAGGCGTGCTATTCAAAACAAACTGAGAGGAATGTTCAGTAAAGGAATTGTGTTACTCCATGACAATACCCAGCTCCATATTGCTAGTGACACTCAAAAAGTAATTCGACGGTTTCGTTGGGAGCAGTTGGATCGCCCGGACTTGGCGCCGTCTACTACCACTTGTTCCTACACCTGAAGCGCGAGCTACCGGAAGCGCTTTGGATCTGACGATAGAGTGAAAAATTCTGTGGAGCCATGGTTATCATCACTGGCGGTAATTTTTTATGCAGAAGGATAGGAAAGCTGATCATGTGATATGACAAGAACATAGGTGAAATTATGTAGAAAAGTAGTTTACGGTATGCTGTTATATATAAAAGTAAAATTGTCTTGAAAAAATGTTTTACTGTGCTTTCTTCTTCAAAACAGCAGTTACTTTCCGAACACGTCTCGTATAATACTCCGGAACATGGATATATGAGTATCGGGTAAATAACGAAATAATGTCGAATCCAATTAAAGTCAAAAATATGACCTAGTCATAGAGCATCATAGAGCTTTTTACAAAAAGTTTCCAGGGACACGTAACACGTCTTCACACAATCGTTATGTGTAACAGTGGCACAGTTTTCTCTACCCATAATTTATTTTCGTAGCTATTTTTTATGCATACCGGTTACATATTCGCTGGAAATTATTTCGTTATAGACTCTATGAAGAATTTCAGTTTTATTACCAGCTGGGTTCGACAAAGCTTTTCTAATCAAGAAGGTTCCCGATATGGACAGGGATCTGGTTTTAAATGTCAACGTACTGGTGCGAACCAGTTAACTACTAACAATTACAGAATTGTTTTTGATCTTACGAATGCTTGTGTCGAGTCATGCAACTATTAACCTAATAACAGGTTTTACAACTATACAGAGTAATAAATAGATTCGGTAAGTTAATGAGGTAAAATGATGTAATAATAACAACCAACGAACGTAAAAATTAATAAAAGGTAAATACGTAAGATAGATTATTTCATTGCACATTTATCATACCTAAACAATTTCATAGAGAAGGCTGAGCCAGGAAACGAGAGTAAACTTTTAAAAACGAACCAGTAGTTATATTATATCTATTGCATTGGTATAAAAAGTGGTGAACAATTTTCAGTAGTACCTTGAGGTACGCAGCACAAAATACTGAAAACCTCCAACGTGAAATAGGAAATGTTTGCAAATGGGCAGTATCATAAGTTGTATTTGATATTGTAGGTTTTGACATTTTCACGTTTTCTGTAAGTTTTCACTATTCCTTAAATTCGTCAAGGTACATTAAATATGCCAAATTAAAGAGACCTTAACAAGCTATATACATAAAATTCAATATCTATACTGTGTCAATGGCCCGCCTCAGTAGCGTAGATGGTAGCGTGTCTGCCTCACGTTCAATAGGTCCCGAGTTCGAATCTCCGTTAGTGTGAGTTACCTGGATAAGGCTTTTTCCGGGGTTTCCGTTATCCTGAAAGACGAATGTCGAGTAGCTCTAAGCTCCATGGACCCCGGACTCATTTGAGCATCATTTCACCCATTTCATTTTTCGTCCGATATGACTTAAAAAAAACTGCCAAACTCATATGCAGTATTTTAACAGTCTTCAGTAAAGTGAGAAAATGACAAACAATTGAAGTATTTCCTTTTTTATAAGGGAATAGAGCAATTGCCTGTTAATCTTTGCCTTGACACTTGAAAACATTTCCTTCATTAATGATTAAGAGAAATGAACAGACACATGTAGAATTTATTTTGAAATGTATTGATGAATCTTATTCAATATGCATATTCAGTGAAAAAGTGACATGGAATATTTGAATCCATTGGAATGAACCTTCACATAATGCTAGCTGGCATGAATGCCTAAAATTTCCGAATTCTGTATTTTGGTCTATAATTCATTCGTACTATTTATGAATTCTTATACAATGTGTTTATTTTACATGCACTGCATTTGCATACACGAAAACTTATGCACATGCAGAGTATGCAGGAATCATAATTACTGTTTAAATAGGAAACAAGGAAAGGGACGTAAATCGTGCATTACTTTCTCTCAAGAGTTTCAGTGATGAATATGGAAAAGAGGAGATAGTACTTTCATGTTCGGAATTCCAGCTGTTTCACTTATTTCATGTGAAGTGAGGTATTTGTCAGTAAATAGGATCATCAGTTGCTGATTAACTGAAACGTATGTAAAATGAATAATAACTTTATAAAAAGATTATGAATGGTTGAAAAGCTTTCTCTCTTAAAATTACAGTTAAATGTTCTCAGGGTAGTACAATAGAAAAGATACTCCGACGATAAACGAGTCATTTATTCCCGTATGCTTGTTCCTGATTATGGTACTCAGTACTTGGCGAGAGTGAATACCTCATTGTGGGAACTGGCGTGTGAGATAGAGGAAAAATTTGGTGTGTTGCGTTTACATGAAGGTCTTTATTATTGTACAAACTACTCTTACAAAAGCTTCTTCCTCTGATCTACTTCATATTAATCGAGATAAACATTTGTAAGCATTATGCTGTTGCTAATTTTCGTGTAGGTACAGTGGAATATAGGAATAATTAGGCTTTAAGTGATACGAAGTGTGTTCAAATTAAAACACCTATTTTTTTCAGGACTGGGGCCAGATAGAACGTTCTGTTTTTTTAAAAAAAAATAAAGGTACACGTGGACTCTTTGTGAATGCGTGGCAGAGATGGCAGCACTGTATAGTGTATAGAAAACTAGTGGCAGCGAGAGTAAGGACGGTATTTCATACTTAAAACGATGACGTTTTCATTGCAAAAAACAGCGTGTAACCACTCGTTTTCTTCATTTTCGTGGTATGACACATACTGAAATTCATCACCAGTTGAGTGAGGCATGTGGTGATAGTACCACGGATATGTCTTATGTGCATTCCTAGGTGCAACAGTTCAATGAAGGCAGAACATCATGTGACAACAATCCAAGACAGTTGCAGACATTGCCTACTATATTGGCGTTTCCGTGTGATCTGTGCACACAATCATGAATGAAGATCTGAAAATACTGTGACTTTGTGGGTTCGTGAAATTAAAAGTCCAATTGCACAAACTCAAAATGTTCTTTATTTCCACCGAATTACAGTTGCCGATTACACAGAATTTCGTAGCCCACACAATTACAATTCGCCAGTTCGTCTGTCACAGGTACACTCTACTCTCACAATTACGTACAACTCCTCTGATACACGTACACAGTCTTCCAGTCCGTTCACTAGCACGGTGCTCCTCCGGCTGCTCGCCAAGAACTGAACTGACTCGCCAACTGCAGCCCCTTTTTATAGGAAGATCGCTGTTTCTGGAAGTCACACGGTTCAATGAATCATCCCAACTGTTCCAGACGTCCGGGAGAGGGGAAAGAGATGGCTAGTGATGTTTTTCCAACCATCCCCTCGTTAGCGCTACAAGATAAATGGGTAGGCGTGGTCTGAATGCCTCCTGCCGCCCTCCCAGCCGCTAGCTGGTCGGGCCTTCCGATAATTGGGTGACAATACTAAATCGGCGATCCTACAAACCAACATTCTCCACTCACTGGGTCATGTCGTCAGACCGGCTGGTGTGAGGCCGTGACTGTCTTGGTTTGTTGCCACACTATGTTCTGCTTTCATTGAACTGTCGCACACAGAAACGCACATTAGACACATCCATGATACCATCACCACTTGCCTCAAATGGTGATGTATTTTAGTAGGTGTCATACCAACGAAAATGGAGAAAACGAATGATTACACGCTGTTTGTGCAATGAAAACGTGCCATTTTAAGTATAAAAAACAG
This sequence comes from Mantis religiosa, assembly GCA_030765055.1. Taxonomy (NCBI): domain Eukaryota; kingdom Metazoa; phylum Arthropoda; class Insecta; order Mantodea; family Mantidae; genus Mantis; species Mantis religiosa. Next base: position 71,011,020 of record CM060949.1, on the reverse strand, counting down.
TCCTCTCTCGTCGCTGCCACTAAACTTCTATGCACTGTACAGTGCTGCCATCTCTGTCACTCGTTCACAAAGAGTCCACGTGTATTTTAAAAGAAACAACAGTTCCTATCTGGTCCCGGTCGCGAAAAAAGAATAGATGTTATAAGTTGAACACACCTCGTAGATCTTGATAGCCCGCCCCGATAGCGTAGATGGTAGCATGTCTGCCTCACGTTGAAGAGGTCCCGAGTTCGAATCTCGGTCAGGGTGAGCTACCTGGATAAGGTTTTTCCGGGGTTTTCCCTTATTCTTCAAGACGAATGTCGGTTAACTCTAAGTTCCATGAACCCTGGACTCATTTGAGCGTCATTTCACTCAATTCATTCACCGTCCGACATGACTTAACGTTGGATTACGTAAATTACAAAAAAAAAAAAAAAAAAATGTTTACAGGCCTTGTTATGCAATGAATTTGAAAAACCGTTCTCTTTGCATGACCGAGAAATAAAACAATGAACGACCTCCCAAGTATGAAAATTCAGACAAATAACAAGCAATATCTTCGAAATTGTTAACTCCATAAATATAACAAGCTCTACATTTTTCGTGGAGTGAGATTTTGTCTCTTATGGTTTGCCAGTTATACAAAAGTTGTTCAGAATGGACAGAACTTCTGAGGACATTGTCAGAAAATTGAAAATATCCTATATTTCATTTATCATGAAAATGTATAAAACATATTGTTACTTATAGCAGTGTAACTAATGGGGTTGTGTATTACTTGTGGGGTTTACGCTCCATACAGTAACTAGGGACGCAGTTGGGAGGATATAGGAGCAAATGGTAGAGCGGGACGGTAGAGCGAAGTAGGATCAGATTATTTCTTTTATTTCACCCATATGATCCAATATACATAGGATACGTCAACAGTTTTTAACAAATACAATGTGTACATAACAATATAAAAATAATAAAATAAGCAGAGGGTACAGATACTACTTAGGCTTTATTTAACCTTTTATACTCATCTATAGAGTAGACTGGGTTTTCTAAGAGGTACTTTTTAATTGCTTTAAGTTTAATTTTTTTTTTCTGTTTTATTTGATTCGGTAAATGATTGTAAAATTCTTTAGATTTATTTTGTATATTTTTGTTACTTAATGTTCCTCTTAATCTGTTTAAGAAATAATTTTGTTTTATTCTTGTATTATGTGTATGTATGTACATGTTTTTATTTTGGTTTCTACAATTTTTTGTTACGTATTTAATGCACTCATATATATATAAATTCTGTAAATGTTAATACATTTAATGTTTTATAAACATTTCTACACGAATCAGTCTTTTTTAGTTTACAAATTATTCTGATGGCATATTTCTGGAGTCTTAATATTCTTGTCATTGCTTTTTACTGCGCATTTCCCCATAATACCACCCTATAGCATAAATGAGAGTGTATGACTGCATAGTAAATTTGTATCAGAGTTTCTCTATCCATTTGTTGTGCTGCCTGTTTTAAAATATGTAGTGCCATATTTATTTTCTTTACTAGTTTTTCAATGTGATGTTTCCAATTTAGCTTAATGGAGACAAATTCAGACAAATAGAGTCAGTCAGCAATCGCCTCAACCGCAATTCAGTCTCCGAGCTCTTGGCTTATTTGACAGCAACTGTATCCTTACATGATGGAGATATTGTGTGTGTGTGTGTGTGTGTGTGTGTGAGAGAGAGTGAGAGAGAGAGAGAGAGAGAGAGAGAGAGAGAGAGAGAGAGAGAGAGAGAGAGAGAGGGAAGGAGAGAAACATTGTGCAGTTTTTTTGGTGTAATTTACGTCCTCCAAAGTTAAGTCATATCGGACGATGAATGGAATGGGTGAAATGATGCTCAAATGATCCCAGGGTCCACAGAGCTTAGAGTTACCCGACATTCGTCCATCAGGGTAATTGAAAACCCCGAAAAAAACCTTATCCAGGTAACTCACCCTGACCGAGATTCGAACTCGGGACCTCTTGAACGTGAGGTAGACATGCCAGCATCTACGCTACCGAGGCGGGCATTGTGCAGGTTAGATGTGCCGATCATTCGAATACACTATTTACATTTGGCGACGTAGTTACTTGGTTTTACATCATTTAAATAACTTCAAAGCTATGAAAAAAAGAACAAAATGAATCAAGTATTGCATTTGCTTAAATCCCTATACTCATCATTGAGTGATTGTAATTCTGTCCGTCCTGACATTTTTTAAATTAATTATTTCATCTCATTATAACGGAGGTCAGTAGAATAGAAAACACATAACTGCATATAGTGTGATGTTTACAAAAGAAAAGTGAATGCAACAAACTGTACTATTCAATTCTTGCCTTGTGCCATTATCAGGCCACAAATCGTCATGCATTCCAAGCCCTAATCTGCCGTGAACAATCGCGGTTGTAGAAAAAAGGCTATTGTTGAAGCTAGTGATTTTCTTAGTCTATTGCAGGTAAGGAAAGATAATTATCCTTCTCGTCATACTCCCATGACTGCTGTGAAGGATCCGGGATGAGTGTATAATCCCTCCTTTGTAAATACTACTGTTAGTTTAACAATTAAAATGTGAGAAAACTAACGCATTGTAAAACTTCTAAGATGGTGTAATTCTTTCACATCACACTGTGCTAGCCTAATTCGGATGCCACCGACGTCAGTACTCACATTTTTTTTATTTAAAAAGAGTTTATTTTAAATAAAGGGTATTTATTAAGTTTCGATTTTATCGAAAAATCATACATTTAACTTATACTAAAAGCATTCCGGTAATACTGAGAAGAAAACTTAATCACAGCAACATATTCTTTGTGTTCTTTTGCCCTTTCGAGGGTCTATTGCCGACGCTTGAAACCTCTTTTTTTTTTTATTAAACATGCTACAAAACTCAAGTAAACTGTGTACAATCGAGATCAGGAAATTTTCACGTTCTCTAGAAAAATACATTCAGATGAGCCTTGACTTTCCTTCCAGGCCCCCCGTACCATCTTAAATTAGTACGGCATTTGTAAGCAAGGAAAACAATTTTTTATAATTGTGATAGACTTGCATGCTATTAAGATTAAAATCGCCATAATATCGATAGTTTAAATATACTACTTTTGTAAAGCGAATTAAAATGGATTACCCTCTATATTGACGTTTGCGTTACTGTTAAATTTATTGTTACAAAAGAGAACACAAATTTTCCTCATCTCACTTTGCCACCGAAACTGTTAACACAGTGCTAACCTATGCTTGATACGCTTGTAGAAATGTACTACAGAGCAAAAACAACTGTACTGTAGAGTTCATGATTTTTATGCATCTGTTACACACATCAAATTACGCTGCTCGTAACTTCTCGACGTTCACTGTGTAACGGTAGTTTCTGTTTGAACTGAAAATGAGTTTTGTTTTCTGATCTATTAGTGGGCCATGTAATGACAATATAAACAAAAATGATGAACGGTTGCTAGGGGAAGAAAATCAATAATCTTCATATGTATGTTCTGTAATCTTGTTTCATGATGATGGAAAAATGTCGCGGTGAATATAAAAGTTTTGAATAGTAACGGAAAATATAATCTTCATAAAGAGATGTGTAATCTTGATGGTGGAAAGACGATGTGGGCAAGATAAAAAGTTTTAATAGTGATGAGTGGACGTGTAGGAGTGAGAAATTTTATGTATTTAACGGAAACTATTTATTAAGGATGTAAGGATTTATCGACATGCTGGAGGTAACCTGCAATGATTGACTAGGAAAGAAAGTTCGAGTAAAATGTAATCCATATTATACAATGAAATTATATATTACGAAATTGGACGTATCCAAAAATTTATTTATTTCACTCAAAACCACACCTAAAAACGAGAGAGTGCCCACCTCGGTAGCGTGGTGGTAGCATGTCTGCCTCACGTTCAAGCGGTCCCGAGTTCGCATCTTGGTCAGGGCGAGTTACCTGGATAAAGTTTTTTTCCGGGGGTTTCCCTTACCCTGAAAGACGAATGTCGGGTAACTCTAAGCTCTATGGACTGCGGGCTCATTTGAGCATCATTTCACCCATTCCATTCATCGTCTGATATGGCTTAACTTTGGAGGACGTAAATTACACACACACACACACACACACACACACACACACACACACACACACACACACACACACACACACACACACACACACAAAACAGATCTCATGACTCTTATTTAATCAAACACAATAATCAAGAAACAATTCAAAGTACAACGAAGTAACCCTGTTACATCTGGCTTCCCGACTTGGGTCTTCGAAACAGTCAATGTGCATCCCATTTGCAACGAATAGAAAATCTGGTAACATATTGCGCCCAAACGTGTGGCTGATTAAGATGGAGAGAAATTAACTACGAATAAAATTTTTGGTTACAACAGAACCACTCACTGTCACTAACAGCTCTCCGACTGACTACCTATGCCATGTCATGCCATGCCATGTGGTGCTGGCTGGCTGTATTTAACCAGAAGGTTTTTGCTGCGTGCCCACCCATTAAGAGTTTTACCGCAGATAAGGTATTGAATTTGGGATGTTGTAGGGTGAGATGTAGGTCTTTAGATTTATGTTATGTTATAAGATTACAGTTTTGTACCTAGGGGTTGAAGGACAGCATGCAATGCCTTGCACCCTGGTGTATTTTGATTTTAATTTGGGGAAAAATTTTGATGCAGCTTGGAAACATTATGTGGAGCTCAGCTTAAGCTGCTGTTCGGAATAGCTCCTGGGTTATCTCGGGTGCCCGCAAGCCATGCGGGGTAACCGGTGCTGTCTAAAACGGCGTCTAGTGGGGTCATAATCTCCCAAGAATCTGACAAGAGCGCTTCTGCGATTAGGTAAACTGGCGTATAATTTTGATGCCCGGCACCTAATTTCATCATCCACGTATGGAAGACTCGAGGCCGCGTGAAGCAACCTGGTAGGAAAATAACGTCCCACAGAATATATTGACCTGAGTCCTCTATTCTGTGCACGTTGAAGCCATGCTAGCCAGCTGTCTGTGGGCATGCCCCAGATCTCGCAGGCATAAAGCATAACCGGGATTACCAGCGCTCGGAAGAGGTATAACTTCAAGCCAACTGGCATCGAGGTTCACCCCAGCTTTGGATACAGGGAAGCAATTGCTCCCTGTACCTTCGCCGATAGGTTCCTGGTGTGTTGACGAAAAGTTAGACCCCTGTCCAAGTTGTCACCTAGGTACTGGACGTAGTACTACCTCTGCTGACTTTAGCGCTGCCATATATATCTCGAGTTTCTAGAAATATTTTGAAGGTGGCTTTCCTGGCGTAGAACTAAAAGGCCACGAATTTCCTTGCTTGTAAAGTCAACAGCGGCCCCGTGTTTTGACGTCAGTGGTCGGAACGTGTCCGCTAATCTCCCTTCTCTCTACCATTTACAGAGGAAACAAATGAGGTGAATAAACCGCGATGAGAGCCTGAAAAAATATGTATCATATATTATATTATGTATTGTATGTTGCACATACACACATATATGCATGTTAGATTGTCTCATAAGAAATGCTGGTTTTTTAATTGAGTTTCTATCGTTTGCACACAAGTTTTTTATTTTTTTATTTTTCACAATACTATTTGTAGGGTTTTATTGTTATTATTACATATTGTTAACACTTTGGCATACACGATTTTAAAATGGAGATATTTGAGGTTGGAGTCCTGAAGCACTACTGGAAAGAAGATTATAAAGCTGCGGCTGCTGCAAGTCGAAGAATTTAAGAAGTCTAAGGTGAAGGTCCCTTTAATGAACAAAGTCCAACCATCATTTGAGTAGTGGAGATGAAAACCTCAAAGATTTACAAAGTTCTGGAAGACTCATATTAAAACGAAGAGCTTTGGGGAAAAAATACACAGGCAAGCACTAAGCGATTGTCGGAAGAACTTGCTGCTCAAGATACCATACATCGCCAAATTAAAACACTTAAAAATAATTCAGAAGTTGCAGATATGAGTTGCAGATATGTACCACATAAAATGACATCTTATCAAACTCAACATCTGAACATTGGTTGTCTGTGGTCAGCTTATTGCTAATATCTGGAATGATAGATATATCAGGAAAAATATCATCCGGTGTGCCGGAATTTCCCCTCTTAGGAGTTCCTTTACATGCCACTAAATCTATTGACATGGGTTATCGCTTTTAAGCACACTTAAAAACTTAGGAATTAGTACCTAAAATTGAGTCACCCAGACTGACAGAACTGTCACATGTGATGAAAAGTGGGTGTATAGCTGCATCACTGACACCTCAAATCAGTAGTTCGATGTGAGTTTACGGCTGCAGACGTTGTCGTTTAACACAAAATCGGTTTGGTCTTAAAACTGTGGAATGTGTTTGATGGAGTTTCGAAGGTGTGGTTCAGGATAAATGTGCGATTAAATTACACATACTCATATATATTCATATTATAGATTGTCTCATAAGAAACATTGTTTTTCTTTTTATTTTTCACAATACTATTTATAGGGTTTTATCGTTATTATTCCATAGATTTACTTTTGATTGTCATAAAAATATCTGGGACCAAAGTTGTGGTATAAAGGTTCAAAATTTTGCTTATTGTGATTAACTAAACAGTTACTCGACCATTCTGACTGATGATTTTTCTGCCGCCAATGAATGAGTGAGTACAGAATGCAGCGTTTCCAGAACTTGGAAGGCCGTTGGGTGAAGGTTAAGGAAGCGCTCAACACGTCTTTGAGACTTCAACTGCAAGCATCTTATGCTGCCGCATCGTAGAAGAACCGAAGAGCCCTACTAGCCTTGAGGGTTAGAACAAGGGATCCGAGCCTGCTACAGCTGCACTTAGCTACGTGACTGGGTAGAATCACAAGGCTGAAGCCAACAGTCCTCGTGACTGGTTTTTAGGCGCCCGAAAGGGTAGGCCCTCTGTGATTCGGGCTTCTTAGCGCCTATCACTTGCTCTTTCCTTCTATATTCTCTTTTTTCCTCTACATCTATCAGACTTAAGCATAGGGCAAGCCCTTGCTGTCCCCGACTGACTGACGAAGACAGACTTTCTATTGGAGGTTGCATAACGAGCTGTGATTGGATGATCTTAACCAATCACAATAAAAGCAGCAATGGAGGAAGAAGAAACAGCTTCTGTTTCTGAAGTATTGGACCAGCTAATGGAACAAGAAAATGTTAACACAGAGGCTTCGGCAGAGCTAGAATGCCTATAAATACTACGTGAATGGAGGCGACTATCGCGAGTTTATGAACGAGCCAGTAATTGTCGGCCCCCTCATGCCATTGTCTCGCGGAGATGAAAGAATCTTGTCCTTGGAAAGGAAGGCAAGAATACAATTCCTTGAACTTGCAGATCAGCAAGTATACACCACCATCGCCGAAGCAAACCAAGAAGTAACAATGAACGCCTTCCGTCTCTACTCTGCACACCGTGCTAGGGTAGAAGCAATATCTAACTATCTTCTCCTAAGTGAGAAGTACAAGAAAAATCCTGAACAATGGGAAGTGTGCCCTGCTAAACAAAGAGCTAAAGCTCCAAAGCACGCGCTCCAGCCAGAACCACTGCCCACATCAAACAAATTTAATGGGCTACCAGCAGTCAATGATGATGAAACACCACATGTTTCACAAAGCAAAAGAAGGTGCTCTGAAGCGAGGTCAACCCAGCAAACTGCTAAGCCTGCCCCTTCAGCATCACTAGCTACAGCCGCAACCACGCCCACACAAGCAGCACAAGTCCCGCTACCGCAGCAAAGTCATGCAGCACGGTCGCAGCGGACCACACCCATTTTCTTGCGCGACCCTGCTAAAGCAAGAGACTTGACAGCAATGTTAAATTCCTCATATCCTAACATTAAGTACAATATTAGGAATATGAGTGGAACTATCGCCTTCTTGCCGGAAACTCCAGACGATCACAGGCAAATACGCAAGATATTGTCTGACAGTACGGTGCAGTACCTTACGACCTTACTGCCAGAAGAAAAGTTAATGTATGTTACATTGAAAGATCTGCCAATGTACATACAGGAAGCTGACGTCACCTCTAAGCTCCAAGAACTGGGGTATCCAGTGGAACGTGTTGGCCAATTACGGTGCAACAGAAGCCAACCCCCAAGGCTACTTCCTCACTTCAGAATAGCCTTACGAAAAGAGGGCAACGCCACCAACATTTACAAGGAGACTCGCCTGTTCAATGCAGTTATACGCGTTGAAGCATACCGACCACCAGCCAGACCACTGCAGTGTACAAATTGTCAGCAGTTCACTCATAGTGCTGCTGGCTGCAAGTTAGAGCCCACCTGCTCCTATTGTGGTGAGCCTGGACACAAGCGTAAGGACTGCAAACTAGCAGGAGTAGCAGGTTCCAAGCCGACCTGTCATAATTGTGGAGGCCCACATTCATGCAGATATGCTAAATGCCCTGTCTGGCAAGAGGCAAGAATAGAAATGCTGCTGAATAAGAATGGGCAAAGAACCAGGTTTGATGCTGCACCGAAAGCTCCCAACTCCCTAGGACTTCCCAAGGAGGCCTTCAAGGGCACCCGATACCCAGGGTTGCCACCAGTCAACAGGATTCAACACACTTCCTATGCGGAGGCAGTAAAAGCCACTCCTCAACAGCACGGTGCCAGCGAATCTGTCCAGACAGCTGATGCACCGGCTTTTATACCAGCCCCAACTAACAATGAAAGAAGCCAACAGGCCCAACCGAACAGGCCGGCAAAATTGGCACACAATCCCACCAAAATTGCTGCAACTACCTCTAGCAGTAATACATCTGCCAGCCGCAATGCAACAGCACAGCGTCCAAACATGGATAATATTAGAGCAAGACAAGCACCGCAACACCAACCGACCCATCCGAAATCAAACACATCCCAACCTCAACACACACAACTACCCAAACCCACCATCCCTGATGCTCAATTTCTAAACATAATGAGCAGGATACCTATTGAGTACCAGGCAGACTTCGCAGCTGTCTTAGCTGAAGCTTTAGTCCAACGACCGCATAATATCCCTCCGGAAACGATCCTGGTACACACTGTATTTATCTTTATGGGACGCTATGGCAGGCATGAATAATAGCCAAATTGATATCCTCAACCTCAAGATATGTTCATGGAACGCCAACGGCCTCCGAAACAAGATAAATGAGGTTAAATATTTCATTGCAGCCAATAACATCCAAATTCTGCTAGTGCAAGAAACCCACTTAACTGCTACTCATAAATGCACAATTCCTGGTATGATTTCTCATCGTTCCGACCGAGCAGATGGCTATGGTGGTACAGCCATCTACATTAACCGCAATCTCCAGCATCACAGAATACACATGGCAGCTACAGTTGCTTTAGAAGCCACGGGTATCCAACTACCCACTAACAGAGGACCCATTAACATCTTCTCCCTCTACATTCCACCAGGCAGACAAATACAACACATCGAGCTGGATGCAGTATTCTCAGGCAGCACACCAACAATAGCCATGGGCGACTTGAACGCTAAAAGTCCAATGTGGAACTCATCAATTAGGACCCATAGAGGAGCGGTGCTGGAACGATACCTGGAACGGCGAAATCTTGCTGTATTAGCCCCATCATCCGCTACCATTACCTACGGGGATCGCAGACCACCTGATTGGTTAGATATTGCTATCCTCCAAAACATCCGAGGTCATCCCAGAATCTTCTCCATTCCTGAACTCTCTTCCGACCATTACCCCTTACTGTTTATTTACCAAGCACGGACAATAGCCAAAGCACCACCACGCAAGCATAACCCTCGCCAAACAAATTGGAAGAAGTTTTCAGAATTGATGGCATCCATAAAAATTGAGACTCCTCCTTGCAACAGTATGGTAGAAGCTGAAAACTTGCCGCTACCATCACATCCAAAATGGCTCAAGCTATGGCAGACGCCACTCCAACAAGGCGCAAATTCTGCAATCCACAGAAGCCACTACCTCTACAGCTGCGTCAACTTATAGCTGAGAAAAACAAAGCCAGGCGACGGTTCCAGATCACACGAGATCCCTTACACAAAAGGGAATGGAACCGGTTGCAGCATATTGTTAAGCTTGAGCTTACCGACTTCTCTAACGAAGAATGGGAACATAGACTGTGTACACTCGATCCCCAAGACTCATCATTATGGCGAATGTCAAAGGCGCTGCTCCGTATACCTTCCTCAGATCCACCATTAACTGACGGAAGGAGAATGGCGCAGTCCACAAGCGAAAAGGTGGAATTCATGGCTGAATATTTAGCCTCTACCTTTCAGCCAGCCGACTCACAAGATCAAGATCTCACAGATGAAGTTGAGACAACAGTCCAAAATTTCCTCGCCATACCATACAGTGAGGATGATATCCAGCTGACTACGGTTGCTGAAGTCAGCAGTATATTAGATAAGGTGCGCCCTTATAAAGCAGCTGGGTTAGACAATCTACCATATGCCGCCTTTAAATCTCTCCCGGCAGCCTGGCTGGAACTATTGGTTCATCTGTTTAACAGTCTGCTTAAGCTGGCATATTTCCCGTCTTCATGGAAACACGCTAAGATAATTACACTACCAAAGCCAGGAAAAGACCCAAAATACATCGACAGCCACAGACCAGTTAGCCTGTTACCGGCGATCAGCAAAATTTTTGAAAAAGTACTGCAATCCCGACTTCAACACGTCCTTGACCAACACAATGTGCTGAGACCAGAACAGTTTGGTTTCCGCCGCCAGCATTCCACCACCCATCAACTTCTTCGGCTGGTAGATGAAGTCATACGGGGATTCAACAATCGCCACTATGTTACAGCCCTCTTCTTAGATATTTCCCGTGCATTTGACTCAGTATGGCATGATGGCCTTCTGCATCGCCTCATCCAATACAACCTACCACCTTATCTGATTCACCTAATGTACACATACCTAAAAGACCGTTCCTTCGTCGTTGCCAGGGACGACATAATTTCCCAAACATACAGCATTAGAGCTGGTGTACCACAAGGCAGCGTTCTTGGTCCCATCCTCTTCCTCACATACATAAACACCCTTCCCTCACTAATAGGCTGTAACCTATATTATTTGCCGATGATACGGCCCTCACAACATCATCCAAAAGACATTGTATCGCAGTCCAGAGAGCACAACGCTACGCAGACATGCTAACTGTTTGGTTTATTACCTGGCGCCTGAGGATTAATGCCACCAAATCACAGGCTGTGACATTCACGCGACGTACACTACAAGACGTACCAAACCTCCGCTTGGCAGGAACAGAAATACATTGGTCCACGGAGGCCAATTACTTAGGAGTCACATTGGACTGGCGCTTAACATGGAAGAGCCATATCGACAATCTAGCCAACCGAATATCCAGGAGAATGGCAATGCTCTACCCTCTGTATAACAAAAAATCGCCCATGACTCTCAGCAATAAGTTGCTCATATTCAAACAAATACTTCGACCTGCACTGACGTATGCTTGCTCAGTGTGGGGAGCTGCAGCAAAGACTCACCTCCACAAGCTACAAGTTCTGCAGAACAGATACCTCCGCACAGCAACTGCAGCCGACTGGTACATACCAAATGACAATATTCACAATGACCTATCTTTCCCAAAAATCACTGACTAAATTCTACAAATTTCCCAAAATTTCTACAACAACCTTCCCAACAGTTTTAATGAACTAATTAGAGGCCTCGGGGAATACGATATTGACCCTGGGGAAACGTACAAACGCCCAAGACTATTACTAACAGCTCAATAACCCCAACACCATTGAGACAAACAGCATTACTTAATACTTAGACAATCCCAATGACTAAATCCATCGACTAATCATTACCCACTAAATCATTAATCATTACCTATATCCTCCACCATCTAACCACCACCATTTCTTCAAAACTCACCACCAAGCCAGTAAGGGACAAAGTCCCGATATGACAATATGTCGAGGGTCCCTCTTCTGAGGAGGAGGTTCTTCCCTCAACGACACCACTGTGCTTGCTGCTTGCTGGTTAAGGAAGCCAGACGTTCCGACTCTCTTGTGTGTAAATATGGGAAGCTTTCCTTTATATTTATTATTAGGAATAGCTGGTGCTCTGAGAACTTACAATATTAAGGAATAAATAGAGGGATTCACCATAAAAGATCCCCTAGATTATAATAATTTCATAAAGAATAGGAGACTTAATTAATCAATTTGTCATTTAGATATAAACTGCGACGGGATTTTCGTGTTGGGATGCTGCAGCGTCCTGTTCTCGGAGCTGGTGTTGATGCTCCAGGTCGCGATGTCTTCTGGTCGTTACCCACGGCTGTTACAGTCGTCGCAAGGAAGCCCCTTACCTAGGGAATAGTGTCGGACGCGGGTAGAATGAAAGTAATTTACTAAATAAATTGAAGAATCTTTTAACTTATGTTCAAATATTCCAATTTTAATTCCAGCAGAAGTGAACATATTACGCCGTAAGACAAAATTAATACAAGATTTCAGAAGCGTCGCTATTCCTTTCACATTTATAATGTTTCACTCCTCGACGATGATTCTACGCAGAATCACAATTTTGCTTCTTCACTTGATGGCATCTAAACGTAGAATAATACTGGACGGAGTTTCAACGTAGAATGAATTTAAATCTGATTTAAAATAATTGAATAATTGCTATGGCAATTTAATAACTTCTCATTGTTTTACGTCATATTTTAGTTGCACAGTTTTCATGACCATATTTGGTAATCTTCATAATCTTTTCTTTAAATAATTTTTAAAATAATTTAACATTCAAACAAAATTTCCTAAAAAATTAAACTAATATTATCATCGTTAAATTCATTAACAATGTGCTTTTTCTTTTGCTTCTGTCTCTTCAATCACTATTTACCTTCAGTTGTTTCTTTTTAATCTTGTTCCCTTTCTACAAATTTTTAAAATAATTTCCAATGAATTCTTTTCTCATTAAGTTTCAAATAACAAATTTAAAATATTTACAACGTTTTAGGGATTTTGAATTAAAACAACGGCCATTACAGAACGCTTGCCGTAAAACGTCGGGTAAGGCAAGTCATGAGTATTTAACTCTTGTTTCATCTATATCCCTATACTGGTACTTTAGTAAAATTATAAATTGTTCGTGTATGTTTAGACCTAAGCAATAGTAATTTCTATATTAATTTTGTTGGTGCAATAATAGCATCTTTAATTGTGTTTTCACATTCGCCTGCTTTTATAACACTGTAATGTAATACATAATTTACATGATGTAACGTATTGCTGCGCTGTTGACTTCCGCATGCAACGGGTAAGAGCAACGTTTTACGACCTGGTCGGAGGAAATGCGGTTCAGCGTGCAAGATTTATGTGCCACTGTGCAAGAAAGTGCATTTAATTTCTAATCTTGATTTTTGATGTTTGTTTTTAAGCGCTCATGTTGTCTGTCACTTCAGTGTGTATGTAGCAGTCATTTTATATTTTGGTATAGGTATTACTTAGAATACGACTGCCATGAACTGATGGCAAAGTTATAGTAATCTATACTTTAATTTACATTTCTTTTCGGATACACACGCATCAGCGCTATAGTTAGATATAATGCTGTTTCTCAGCTTACTCATAAATAGATGATATAAAATTAAAACCGGATTAAAACTACTTATTTATTTTTATTTATTTATTTATTCATCTATTTATTCATTCATTCATCTAATTATATTATTAGAGCCAGAGGGTTATAGGTATTCCAAACGAAAGAATAGGATAGGGTAGAACTTAATGGCATGTGACCACACCGATCTTTGTACCTGTGCTCCAAGTGGGGAATTCCCGGTAGGAAGGATGAGGTGAGAGGAGACATAGGGCGGCCGGCATCAAGGAGTCACGACAGAATTGAGGGCAGGTTCCCTAACAGTCTGAAACTTCCCGGTAGTCCAGTACAACATGCCTCCACACCTGACCCCGAATCAGTGCACCAGGCCGGCTCGGAAAACTCCCGGCAGGCTTGCACAAACGGCATCCCTCCATCCCTCCTGAAAAAACAGCCTGCTAGGCCGGCTCGGAGACTGGAGGCTGTCCTACTGGAGGACGGAAGGTTTACCAGGAGCATATCAGACTGCCACTCTGCTATCCTGAAAGAGACCAGATAATACAGGGACAGGAAATTCGGGGGATGTAATTAACCTACCCAGCATTTGCATGACGACCCGGGAAAACTCCCAAAAATCCCAAGGGTCATGTAGGTCGGCCACGGGAATAGAAAACCCGGACCTCCCGAATGTGAACCACAGACGAAACCGCCTGAACCATCCCGCTCGGTAAACTAAAGGAACAAATCTGTATATATACACCTTTGACAAAAAAATTGATGATGATGATGATGATGATGATGATGATGATGATGATGATGATGATGATGATGATGATGATGATGATGATGATGATGATGAAGATAAAGCAGCACCTATCACACACAAAGTTTGCTTCGGAATACTTCGGAGACATTCGATGACGCTGCGTTCACAATATACGCTTTGGAAAGACAGAGTAAGACTAAAAAATTCAATTTGAATCCCAGCTATAGCATTGAAGTTTTCAGTGTGACTCCACCTTTTCCTACTTTGTCCTACACACGGCTAATGTGAAGGAACAGTTATGTTAAGTGCAGAGGATCTACCTAATTAGTCTAAAGACCCTTAGGTCCTAGGACCCTGGCCTCCTTCAACCCGGGAGCGATGCATAACTCCGGGGCTATTTCCATAAGGCAATACCTGATTTATTAAAAAGCCCCGCCCCCGTTGACAACGTCAAGACGGGATGGAACTGGATACGCCACTTACGCGCGTCAACCCCGCATGGAAGACTACTGAAAAACCTCGGTGGGGCCGCCTGGTGATCTAGCACACCTTCTACTAGCTCTGCAGGCTAGTTACCCGGGACTTATGAGGCAACCCTCTACCCCCTCCGGCCGCCGTAGCCTGGCCGGAGGCACCCAATTCCCCGTGGGTGTCGGGAACACACTGACCCCTCGAGTCCAACCCAATCCGTACAACTCCCCATCAGGAGGGGCTCGGCAGTTCAGCCCGAAGTTCCTCTAGTAACGTCAGAGGTACCACGAGTGCTAAGGGTCCGCAGCGCTCGCACCACAGCAGCTGAACAATTAATTGTTTTCAATATACGCTTTAATACCACTCTGGTTTCATTTCAAATCTATGCGATAGACAGGGAGATGCTTTGCGACTTGGCCGTGTACATGAGCGATAAAGTGGACCAACATGAATTCGAATCCTTGTTCATATATGTTTTTATTTCTGTTACTTTAATAGCAATGCCTTATGTTTCTCTCGCAGAAGATAAATATTTTAAACACATTCATTTATAAAAACGCAAATAACATATTCTTGATATTTTCAAAATAAATGCAAGTTATTAGAACATTGCCTTAATATTGGTTGTGTATACACTCGGGCTCATTCATTTGTTATGAATGGTGCTGGCATGTAATGCGAAATACCCTCTCTTGAAACTTTCATTAGGCATTTGGACTCATCCATGCTCCCCAGAATGAGGGCAGTAATAGAAGTGGAGTATTCACACACCTTTACTAAGCTAATTTCCATTTTTATTTGATTTTACCTGTAGGAATAAAATATATATTTCAGTTAGTTTAAAAACAGAGTAGTGTGTTTCAGTTTTTATGCGAGAGCATAAATGCCATCAAATCAAGTGTACCTTAGCAATTGCATGTTATATTACAATATGCGTAATACACATTCTGTATTTCTGCAATAAAAAAATTAAAGTAATGTCTGGGATTCAAACCTTGGTAGGTGTAGCTCTTACATACCTGTCTGTAGCTCGGATATCAGTGCACGTTTTAGTAACTGAGACTCAGTTATGAGACTAAATTTTTCGCACACATTATAGTGTGCGAAAAAAGTAAGGTTCCCTGTGTGAATGTGCACGAAACATATGAAACAATACACAATGTGTGAACATTCTCATTATTATTATAATTATGGACGGATTCAGTAGCACGAAGCTAAAGAGACGCGTACCGTGACATCACTGTAAACCGGCCATGGGCACAATGTGGACTTAAAAGATATACGCTTAAGGATTCTGCTCCTTTTTTGTGCCAAAGGGTGTAATATCTTAGGTATTTCATTACAAATATACATACTGATAAATTGTCAAAGGACTTTCCATTCCTCAATTTTACTCTAAGCATATTAAAATCACCAAAAGTGAATAAGTTGTAAAAAGTATACTTGCATTAGCTCCATATATAGATACACTCTCATAAGTAATGCCATTTTATAAGAAAAACAATTATTTTAAATGTTTTCTGACAAGAAATTAACTAATATTCAAAGTATAGACCATTAAATTCTATGGTCCTTGAGTCACCGTTCAGCTAGGTTTATTATCCCACGATGGTACCGGTCTCTGGTTTTTGATGTGAAAATTTCGGTGATACCCACTTGCACTGCTTTGAAGTTGTCAAAATTTGTTCCTCGTAGAAAATGGGCCATGGATCGAGAAATATGATAATCTGATGTTGCGAGATGAAGACTGTATGCTGGGTGAGGCAGCAGTTCGATTCCTACCAATTCTTGAATTTTTCCCATGGTTGTTCTTATAGTGTGGGGTGTTGCAATAGACCTCTATTTCCGTTAACTTATGCTGGGTATCTCCGTCTCAAAATTTCATGAACTCGATCCAGTTGTTGAAAATAAAGATCCGCATCAATCGCCCACCCGTTTCGAACAAACTCCCAGTGAATCACCCTTCAACATTCCACCAGACACACATTACTTTGGGGAGACCGAACTTTTTTTTTTTTTTTTTTTTTTTTTTTTTTAAACGATGACTGTGACTGTCGGGGATCAAGCCACTGTTTCGAGGCATACCTTTTACAGATTTTCTCACAAAACTTGGTGTGTATCCTCAATATTCCCTACTTCAGGTCTACCAGAACGTGGTGTGCTTTCGTCTCCATTGTTGAAACGTTGGAATCATAGCTGTGCAACATGCTCACTAGCACCATCTCCTTCCACTTCATACATTCAAGTTACGGCAGCAGCTTTATAATCCTGTTTCCAGCAGTGTTTTAAAAGGACTCTTAAGTTCAAACTTTATCTCCATTTTGTGATTGTCTATTAACAACTGAAGACTGATACATGCTTGCGATGTATGCAACACTAGCCGTGGCATCCTCTAAATAACATTTTCAAATATAATAATATTCCAACTATAATAGCAGTAATGATGATGATGATGATGATGAGAGATGATCTAAGATTGTTTAATGATATCTTCACATTTAATAAACATATTAATAAATAAATACGTCAACTACCGTAATGACATAACGGTAGTGTTAAAAGAGCATTTTTGTGTAACCATTGTGTTCACTGGAGCGTTGGTGAAGGACACTTTTTCTGCGAGAAATGGTTCTATGTAACAACTTACTTTCTCTATTCGTAACTTTGTTGCACACGTACTTCTGATAATTTTTTGTCTTTTGGGAGTGTATTTACAAGCTGAAAAATTGGGATGTAGTTACATTTAATAATAGGTTTAATAATAGGTTATATATCTAGGATCCACTATAACACCACTTGCTATATTACTGATGGTCCCCTTTAAAACATAACTTCTACCTTCCCAGCTAGGAAATATTTTGCTTTTGATATCACGACTCTACCAGGAAGTTGCGTATTGAGGTATATTTGATAATAATATGCGTATGTACATGTATGTGTTTGTGATCATTAAGGTCAAAAAGGAAAGATGTTTTGGTATATGACTCGGCACTTTGTCGCAAAAACTATTCAGACCTATTACATTTTTAGTTGTGAAATTGTTCGGTTATGCTTTACTTTGAAAACATTTATTGACCAATTTGATTAAAAGAGCAAAAGTGCAGCATTTATAGTCCTTGAAAGTTTGTATTTTCGCCTCTGGAAGGCACTGCTACAAAATATCACTACATTCTTTTTGCCAGAATATTTGTCAAGTCTTCAGAAGCGATATGGAAGTTTAGAAGCAAATGTTTAAAGTAATGTTACATTTTTATTTGTAGTAACTTATTGCAACATTTATTTGTACTATGTTCCTAATTTTTCTTTTATTAGTGTTGCTATTTGATACACCACTTTATTACATTAATAGTTTCACTACTATCTCTTTATGTTTTATGTGACCAGATATTAGGATAGTGTAATGACATTGTATTTCCTACTTTACAGTCATTTTAATTACGTCCATGGTGGTAGAGAGGAAGAGAAGGCTTCTGGCTTGGATCAAATCTCCCGTAGTAAATAAACGAAACGTTTCTGATAGAAAAGTATACATACTAAATAAATTACAGATCTAAAATATGCATCTTATAAAACTTGCCTTTCATGCAAGAAGAATTTCCGAAATGTATCATTGCACATTTTCGGCAGAAAAAATTATCTATTTGGATGGAATTTTGAAGTAAACTTTGGTGTTTCTAAATGGACGTAAACATCTGTTTTCTTTTCTGTCTATCCATATATATATAACTCCATTTTTGGCATTATTATTTAACCCAAATTACTATTTTTATTAGTTTGATTTTAGCTTTTGGAGCTACAATTTATTAAAATATCGTGCCGTATAACCATTTTGCAAATCTTACATCACTATCTCCATAGTTTTATCCAACCATTGCCATTTTACAACTAATATTTCTTTTACTTTACCTTCATCACAATGAAAATACTGTCTAGAAATAATTTCTAGATTAGATTATAATTCTTTTCATGCTTATCAGAGGGGGTTACAAATAGGGGGGTTGGCGGAGTTTAGAACATATGTCGACCAACCTAGGCTTAAGTCCGGGAAAAACAAACATAAAACAATGAATATTTCGGTAAGTGTAATCAGACATAATTGGTTATATGACAAATATTTAATAACTCAAACACTGCTACATTTTTTCTGCAAATATTGTCCAGGACTTGTGGGTTTCCAATTATATAAAATTAATTGGGAATGAAGTACTTAAGTGACTATTCACTAGTAGTTTACGATGTGGCGCCAATAAACTGTTTATTTTCTGAAAAAAAGAAAAAAGAAATGACGAAGCTGTTTTCAATGTGTTGGGTTAATTTGGATGGTTAGCGTTTCATAAAGTTCTGTGTTTTGCATTCTTGAAACTAGCTGACCTAAGTGAAGGATTTTACCTATATTTATCCAGTCTTTCATTTTTACTACACAGGTTTGTGCCAATAATATTCACAATTCACCATAATTGTATTTTTTGAGATTCGCAAAACCCAAAATTACATTTTAAGAAAAATATGCGTACCCTCATGCTCGATTTGAGTCTGAACAGGTATCTCAAAAGAAAATGTGGAACAAATGTCAATTTTATATTTCAGTAAAATGATCCATTGCATAATGTCCAAAACCAAAATATCGTACCCTAAAACGTGTATAAATAAAGATATTAATTAATGTGCATAATGTAAATAAATCTTACCTTATAAGATTTTATAATAAATAAAATATTTATATATTATTATGTCCTTATAAGATTAAATTACCTTAGGGATAACAGCATTATTCTTTTTGAGAGTTCTTATCGAAAAAGGAGATTTGAACCCATTAGCTTATACTTAGCTTACTTTTCTACATTTTGGTGTAAGGGGCACAACAATTTTTGATAACCCTTCACATTGATGACTTTTGTTCCATTTTATACAATAAAATAGATGTGGTATTTTAAAGAATAAAATAAAATACCACATTTTAATACTTTTTATGGCTAATAGAATATATTTTGAATTTTCTATTGTTAGCATGTGAAGTCCTCTTTATTCTGAATGAACTTCGTGTAATTAGTAGCTCATGTGAAGTAGAAAAAGTCTTAGTAAAATTTGTGTTACAATTGTAATGTAATGTAGATTAAATTAAAATTTAGACTACATATTCCATTAGTGTAGAAATGACCATATCTAAGATGAAAATCTATACATAAAACACATAAATATCTTTTAAAAACACACAGTTCATTTTAAATGTCCTTTTGTGAAACTTCTGAGATACTCGTTACTATGTTTCAATACTCAGCAGGATATTTAAGTGTTTGATCATCATTCTTTTGTTTCTCTTGATTTACAGAAAATACGAAATCTCAGAGCATAATGTTACACGATTTTCAAATATATGATTCTCGCTTCAATTTGGTCGCGTCGTGGCTCAGTGGTTAGACCGCTTGGCTCTCACCAAGGCGGCCCAGGTTCAATCCCAGGCGACCACAAAGTGAAATTTGTGGTAGACAACACGACGCTGGGGCGGGTTTTCTCCAGGACCTCCGGTTTCCCCCGCCATCTCATTCCACCGATGCTCCATCTTCATCTCATATATCATCAGTGTCACCGCCTGCGTTGTAGTATGTAGTAAAAGTGGGCGTTAAACACTACACATTTCATTTCATTTCGCTTCAATTTCCTGTCGTCCCCTTGTACCTACAACGAAATTTGTACTGTTTCTCACGATTGACATGAAATAAAAACTAAGAATATGTGCGGGAAATATATAAAATAAAGGGTTATGAGTAGCGAAAAGCACGTGATAATAACACATCAGATTCGTTTAATATTGCTGTTCACTTCCCCTCCCTCTCACACATTTCTCTAAAATAATTTTATGTTCGGGGGTCCTCAAACCCGTGTCTAGTGAAATCTCCATATTTAGTTTTTGAGTGGAACATGCAACTCCCTCAAGCTATCAAAGTGGCAGAGAAAGTATACACTTAGTGACAGGTTTGTGTTCTATTATACAATTACATGAACAGTTTACATAAATTTTGGTATAACAACTCACGTGTGAAATTAACTTGAAAAAATAAACTTACTTTATGTACATGTTTCAGGAGCCTCTAAGATGTCGGTGGCTGAGTGGTACTGTGGCCGGTCAGTGATGGTTACTGGTGGCATGGGGTTCATGGGCAAAGTTCTTCTGGAGAAACTACTCTATTCTTGTTCCGAATTAAAGGCCATCTATGTCCTTGCGCGCGCCAAGCGAGGCGTTTCTCCTGCAGCTAGGCTGGAAGAGATCACCAAGTTACCAGTAAATACGAATCTTTATTTAGACATAAAGCTAAGCATACAGCAAGTATATATATATATATATATATATATATATATATATATATATATATATAGTATTGTGCATATTTTAACTCTATCATGCAATACGGAATATTATTTTGGTGAAACTCAGTAGAAAGTAAAAAAAAAAAAAAAATAAAAAAATAAAAAAAAAAATCTTATACAAAAGAAGGTTATAAGAATCATTACTAACACCCATACCAAACGCTCCTGCAAAGATATTAACCCTTTCTGCTATGCATATATACTCGATCCTAAAATTCTTTGCATGCAATCGGCCCTCATTTATAATAAATAATGTAATTCATAAAATAAACACTAGACAAAATATAACATCCATTATCCCAGTGCTAAACTTTCTTGCTTCCAGAAAGGTGCATTGGAAACCATCAAAATATTTGGTGCCTTTTTTAATGATATTAAAGAAACATTTCGGTGCTTTTAATAATGCTTGCAGAGAGTACCTACGCTCAAAATCATTTTATCCTGTTCAAGATTATCTGAATGACAAATTATGCTGACTATTTCACACGTAAGCCACTATCCTGGTATAGTCCAATCAAGTACTTATATCAAATACCGACCAATCGCTGGTCTCTAAATCGAGAATGGTACACTATACACAATTATCGCTCAGAAATTATCACATGTTCCTTTACTGTTGGGTATAACATTCAAATTCAATAACTGCAATTTTATAATTGTGAATTTAAATAATTAAATCAGGTTTATTGTTCTCCAACTTAATTATTATTGTTTGAAAATAGAAATTGTGTTAATTTATTATTTCCTTGTAATCAATCAGCACCACCTGACTGCCTTGAGACCCGTGTTAACCTGTAAGAACTATTTAATATTTTTTCCCATTTGTATCCCGCCTTTAATTCTAATGATCATATCAGCGACCGTTCTTCTTTGGAACATCTCGAAGGTGTTAACTCGTATTCGTTCCATTTGAATCATTAGATCACGCACACATTCGCACTCTCTTTCATACTTCCAGACTCTGGGGAAGATTAGGAACTATCTTGGTCGTAGAAAACTCCCCACCCCCACCGCCGGGAATCGAACGCGGGACCCCTTGCACGGCAGGCAGATGCTTTACCGTTGTTTAATTTTTTGTGATGAGTGAGAAAACAAAATAAAAAGGTGGGTACCCGTTTAAAAAGACTGAGTTGACCCTAAAATGACCATCACAAAATCCTCCAAATAAAAGACGATTAATGGAATTTACTTCCCCCCTTAATATCAGGAACTTTTATTCAAAACATTTCTTTCTATAGCGCTAAGTTTCGGAGATATACTGTCTCAAGTTAAACGTCTATTAAACGGTGTAGGTACCTTTGGACATGTTCATTGCTAACAATCTTTTTTGGCTACAAGTGAATCCACTGAACGCAAATCAATCTAATCTATTCTAAATACCCATCAGTTACCGGTAATTTCACCGAGCGAGGTAGTGCCGTGGAATGTCTGACTCGCATGAGTTCGATCCTTGTCGACCATTCACTCTGATGTGTTTTTTTTAATGACTTTCCCTTGTCCCTTTGGAGTTACTTTCATATCACTATTACCTTTCCGTCATTTGGCTTTATTCCATTTCCCTATCGTCTTTCAGACTTGTGCTATTTGGCAGGGCCCGAGAGAAGGCTCGGAGGCTTGCGCATTGTAAATACCTTTTTATCGATTAATTTAAATTGATTAATAGTTTAGCAAAGAATAAAAGTTATTCTCTAGTATCTTTCCAAAGTTATATGATTAAGAGGAAGTGCAGTACTATCATTTTTAACCTTATAAAACCACCGACTTCTGGAACATTTATCGAAAGTGAGAAAATTCAGTTATAAAATGGAACCGTACCTATCCTTAACACGCTAGTATACAAGAATTACGGCCAGTTGGTAGAGCAGCGTTTGATTTCCGGCTGAACTGAAGGTGAGAATTTTCTCTAAGCAGGAGTATTCCCTATCCTTCATGGTCTGGAGGTAAGAATAAGAGTGTGTGTTGAGTGTATGAGTGAGTGAGAGAGAGAGAGCGAGAGAGAGAGAGAGAGAGATCTAATCTGTAAACCCAAAGCAAAATCAGAAACCCAATGATAAGTGTATAGAAGTCCACGCCATTGTCAATAGGCAATATCTGAGATGAGGCAAATTTTGATTGTATTGCTTTCAACTTTCAAACCTCAGTATGTATTACTAACCTAAAGTTAATAATTTAAGACATAATAACAATTATTCCAGCCATAATAAAGTAAACTTACTATTAGTGAGAACTTAATGTCTGCTAATTAATTGCATTTTTAAACTATTGTGATTTAAGGAAGTGGAAACATATTTCAGATATATAAAATGAAATAATTAACTTTCAAAAATGTATTTTAGCTGTCTGAAACTGTATCTTTAGTGCCTCTTTTGATAATTCATAGCCTAGAACGTCGCGGACTCTATAATTTTAATTAGTATTAAATGTAGGTAGGACATACAGAGTAGTCAGTGATTAGGTATCTATTAATCAATATAGTTTTGTTTTCTTCTCTGTTCTTCTCTCTTTCCCACTTCCCTTATTGCCTCCACAAATGAATATATCTGCCGTTTTGGACTTGCAGCAATTTTTTCGACTTTGAATCAAATAAAGGATAGGATACGATCAAGTGACTAAAGAGACACCCCAATAGATATTTTGTGTATGCCTCCTATGGAGTAACACATGCGACGAAGGAATGTCAACATATATATGGGCTGCAGGACAGGCAGGGGCAGAGAACGGAGATGCTCAGAGTTCCTTAATATTCCACTCACCTTCACGGAGAGCGACCCGCCAAGTCAGTGGAGGGTGACCCGTAGGCATCCCTCCAGCAGGGGAAGGAAAAGCTCGAGCCAAAAGTAGAAGCTAGGGGCCAAGATGTAGAACCAAATGGCAAGCTTCTGCATCATCTGTCCACCATAGACCGACACACCTGTAACGAGAAATACAGAGAGATGAAAGAAAATATGAGAGGAGACATCACCCAGCATTCGCCTTGCCGACTGGGAAATCTTGGTCATTGTAGGCAGCCACCGGAATCGATCTCGGGACCTCCCAAATGTGAGCCTCACGTGAAGTCATCTCACTCGATAAAAAATAAAAAATACTCGGAGCTATATTGGAGAGTTTGATGAGTATATCATTCTTACAAATTCAACAAATCGAATTGATTTAAATGGAGTGATGTCCATGAAACAAATGAAATGCGACAGTTTTCCTTTTCCTTTCTCTTTAACGCAATCACAGTGTTTTGTAATTAACGACGCGTAATACGAGTCTATACTTGTGTGGTCATGTTCCAAATAGTATGTCCTCTAGCAATCCAAACATGGTATAGCGTGCTGCTCGAACGGTTACCATGGTTTTACATTATTTGTTAATATAAACCTCTCAGATAACGCACTGATTATTCTTGTAAGAGTGCCACGCTTCCCAGCCCTGTGCTATGCACCAGTGAACGCATCATTTCAGCCAATGGAATCCGCAGACATATAGATGTTCACTCTACGTGGCGTAATCAGTGCGTTACCTGAGAGGTATCAATTACCAAAGATAGATCCATGGTAATCGTACGAGCAGCGTGATTATACCTATATTC
Source organism: Mantis religiosa (assembly GCA_030765055.1). Lineage (NCBI taxonomy): Eukaryota > Metazoa > Arthropoda > Insecta > Mantodea > Mantidae > Mantis > Mantis religiosa. The sequence continues at coordinate 70,986,233 of CM060949.1, read as the reverse complement.
TTGCCAGAAAAAAAGGTTCAAAATCTGCGAGGAGATGGAGAACTTACTGTCACTAATGTTTTGAGTTCACACTCGGGACTAGCAGTTAAATTAATGATTCATGTGAATATGTTAAATAAGTGAAATTCTTATCTGAAAATACAGCCTCCCTGTTCTGCAAGTCAACTTCGTCGCAAGAGAGTTAAGATGTCTGGAATAGTGATTAAGGCGGTGGAGACTAGATAGTTCTGTTTAATAATTACCTAGTTTTTTTCTGAGCATTTTATAAGAACTGGAAGATCTTCATATTATTAAATTATGTTTTTTTATATTCTTTAAACTACAATAAATGTTTTATTTTTAAAATATAAATTAAATATTAAGTTTTAAAGTGTTGCATGGTTTTGAATATACGAGATGTGCAGAATAGCTGTAAAATTATTACTACAACGTTGCTTTATACCATTTTGCTTCCACCCCTCTGTAGAGGGGTGTGTGTGATTTTATCATTTGAAACAAAATGTTTAGGTAGCCACAGTTGGCACTGCTCATTAGCAGAGAGAAAGAAACTACCAAGATATGAAGAAATTTTGATTTTAGTTATGTGTAGATACTCCCTTATAAGTAATGTCCTTTTCTAAGAAAAACAATTATTTGAAATATGTTCTGACAAGGAATTAACTAATTTTCAAAGTATACACTACTAAATACCATGGTCTTGAGTCATCGTCCAGCGAGGTTTACCATCCCACGATGGTACAAGTGCCCGCCTTGGTAGCGTAGATGGTAGCGTGTCTGCCTCACGTTCAAGAGGTCCCAAAGTTCGAATCTCGATCAGGGTGAGTTACCTGGATAAGGGTTTTCTGGGGTTTTCCCTTATCCTGAAATACGAATGTCGGTTAACTTTAAGCTCCGTGGACCCTGGGCTCATTTGAGCATCATTGCGCCCATTTCATTCACCGTCCGATATGACAACGTTTAAGGACGTAAATTACACAAAAAAAAAAATCCATGGGATTACAGATAAACTGACGACAGATATCCACTCTATGTTCAGCCTGTTGAGGTGTCAGTTCATGAACTACAGCTCTACAGCTTCTGTATGATTTACCAAGTATCTTAATGTGGCTATGTATGGTATCTTTTAATGTACCAAGTTCTTCTGAAAGCCTACGGGTACATATTTTGCTGATTTTCTCGCAAAACTTGGCGTGTATCCTCGATATTTCATACCTTAGGTCTTATATTCTTCGAGATGCGGCAGCGGCTATATGACCTAGTTTCGAGTAGTATTTTAAAAGGACCATAAGTTCAAACTTTATCTCCATTTAGTGATAATTCATTAAAAACTGAAGACATACATGTTCGCAATGTACGCAACACTTACCATGGTATCCTATAAATATCAGTGCCAAACCAAGGAAACCCAATACATTTTCCAAAACACCGAAATGAAAAAAACGACATTTCTTATCAATAGGGCCCGGAAGTTGTTGACCTAAAAATTCTCTAAAAATGAGCTATAAAATGCCCTTAAAATATAAAAAATGCACATAAAATGTAAAAAAAATGACCCAACAAAATTTAACAATTTCTTTCGTAATAAATTAATAACTGTCACAGACAAATAATGAATATAGTTCCAATAACCACATTTTAAAATTAACTTTTTAGTAAATAATGCAATTATTGCTACTAAATAATAAACAATTTCATAATTCATCAGGTCAGTTTCAATTTTATAAAATATGAAAAAATGAGTTACTCTCCCCATTAGCCAAAACATACCTTACTTAGCGCTGCAGTACACCACCATGGCCATCTTCAAGTTATCAAAATTAAAGGAACGGCGGTTGTCAGCTAAAACTGTGTCATACTTTGAGAAACTTCTCTCCACTTCCACAGACGTTTAGGTGCATATTTGAAAAAACACTATGTCACTGTCTGTTAAATCCTGTTAAAAAATACCAGTTCTGAAGTTTTCTCCTGATAGATATTGGCAATCTCATGGCAACCACTTTATACGGCAACCACTTCTTTCACTATTTTAAAATTGTCACAGTGCAGTTAACCATGTACCCCAGCGTATTAAAATTGCTATACTAGGGGCTTTAACTTTGAAATACATAGTTCGGGTTGGCGCTTTCGAAAATATTTTCTTTACTGTGGAAATTAGTGTATCTACTTCTGGAAATGTTGATGTGACCTGTTCCGTCATGATCAATTCGATGAAAAGCATGTGCCAAACACGTAACATGCACCATCTTACTGTAAAATAATTCGATCGATTTTGCCGCCTTTACCATGTTAGAAAGAGGAGCACTTTGTTATGCTGTATTCCACTAGGCCACAGTAAAAACATAGATTTATCGAACAGTTTGCATATCTGAGAGTGGTTAACAGCTTCCGTAACCTCTGAGGTTAGAAGAAACATTTGTCCGGCACTAGTAGCTTCTAGCGTACCGTTGGCCACATAAGACCCCTCTGAATTGGTTGTGTCATCAGTTGATACATTTATTTTCCCATTCACACATTCACGTATTCGGTTTAACGTGTCTTCATAACATTTTTGTAGGTAAGTTTTACGCAAAGTTAATTGATTTGGAACTGTGTGACGTTCAAGAAAATCTCGTAATTTGGAATTAATTTTCCTAGCGGAATATTTACACTAACAAACACTTCACATAATTCGTTATTAAAGGAAGATGACTTGTTACTTGTCGAAGCCGTTTCTTTTAACAGTAACTGAGACGCTTGTCTTTTTTCACATTTTGAAGAGCTCGCAAATGTTTTTCTGTGGATGCAATCCACACGTATTCCATGATATAATTGGCGATTCCTCGAATTGATGCGTCATAAATTCACTAGCACTGTTTGGACGTTGATCTTTGTTAATTACAAGTTTACCACACTTACAAAGTTACTATTTCATATAAAATATATAAATGCACTTTTAATCACAGATTACATTAGAATCCCCCAAAAAGCCCATGGTCAGGGTTAGGTAGGCCACGGGAATCGAACCAGGGCCTCCCGAATGTGGGTTACAGAGAAAAATGTCATATAAATTCGTGAATAAGAAAGAAAATGATCGGAAAATGCATTTAAATGTTAAAAAATGACTTTATTATAAAATGTGGAAAAAATGCATTTTGATGACCTATAAAAGCATATATATATATATATATATATATATATATATATATATATATATATATATATATATATATATATATATATATATATAACGTATTTGTTCCATAATGCACTTAATTTCCAACGAACATCGTCTATGACTACTCAGAAAAAATATAACTTTTCATCAAAATACGGGCCCTACTTATGAGACAGCCCAATATATATTATCATCACATAAGTTCATTATCTTGCCCTTATTTTAAATTCGCAATTTAGAAATAACTTATTATAGTATCTCAGTTTTAGTGTCATAGATCAGTAAAATAATTATTATCCATTATACTTTCATAACCTTTGGACTGATTGAGAAATCTTAATGTGCAATTTTCTCAAGTCAAATTTGCAATTTAGGTGAGTAAGCCACAGAGCATACTACGCTATTTTATATATATATGAAAATTTACGGAAGAGTTGTGTGCAACTTATTTCTCTGCTTGCATTACAGTCTAGTAATACTAGCAAAATTACAACATAAAATACAGGTAATTTATTTACTACTCTATTCAGTGATCTTAGACACGTATGGATTATATGTAATTTATTCGTCTGATTTTATACCATACAGATAATGATCAAGGCTGAATTGCATCAGGAAATCTAGCATTTGTTTACTACTCCTGTTCAGTGACCCTAAGACACCTGTGCTAAATAAATTATTAGAAATACGGAAGTCAAACCGGCGACTTTCATTCAAAACTTTCCTTGCAACCAGAACAATAAGTTAAATATTAACCATTAGAAAGCACTTCAAAATTTACAGTACGTTAAACATCAACTTATGCGTATTTGCATAGGAGATTATTAATTGATGTATTGTTGATATGTAGTATATGGTTTAAATGTACACTAGACGTTATATAGTACTGCGAATTATGTAGAAGTTCACTAATAACATGAAACTCCATTCTTTCTTTAGGCGTCTGTCCAGTTGTGGAACTAAATTATAAATGATTAAGAAATTGACAATGATAGCACCTCATTGTTGTATGCGACTGTTCAACTGCTACTACTGCAAATACAATACTTTTAAGATACGCAGTTACAACTCAGTTTTCCCAAAGATTAAACCTTTTCAGGCTTCATTTTTCTTTGCGGAATCAGATAAGATTGTTTTGTATTTTATTTTTATAACTTTTTAGGTGAGATAGCACGTGCTTTATCTATAGCATTATTCTGGAAATAAAATTGCATGTTTGCATTTTTTCACTTAACATTCTTAATGAATCTATTTATAAAACGTTAAACTATCTGCAGTTTTCTCCAATTACAGTTTCTATTTATTCAGTGTGTGTGTGTGTGGTGTGCGTGAGTGCGTGTGTGTGCGTGTTAATACAAGCAGTGCAAACTGAGTGAGTTCGTGACTTCTATGCTCACAACACTTGATTTTGTTTGTGTAGTACGTTGAAAAATGTTTTTAAATATGTTATTGAATGACATTTGATGATGAATGATGAATGGGATTTTCAAGAAAATCATGTTAAACTTTTTTAATGATATAAACATATATGCAGTGACATAAAATTCACAGATTGTCGTGTTAATATTTAAATATCACTGTTAATAGCATTTATAATAAAAATATATTAATATGGCAATAATAGCTGTTTAGATAAAAAAACTCCACAGGTCTCAAAGTATTTTTTTAATTGTAATTATGAACTTTACAGATTAACTTAAGAGTTTTAGCTACAACTAATCGAGAATTTTATGAAAATTTATGCAAGAATTTATAGTATTTATACGCATGCACCGTATGTGTGTGCATGTGTTTATATATATATATATATATATATATATATATACTTTTTAAACAATTGGCTGCTTATGTCATCTTGAAAAATGCGATTATTTAAAGGAATACATTTCTCCTGACATTAATTATATATACATAGTTTTAGAATATACAATAAGTGGGGCTACTCCATATTAAATGTATTATAACAGGACTGGCAAACATTATGTGAGGCAAACATTGAAGTAGATTATCATCCAGGACTGGAATGAATACTAGTTAAAAAGTGATTATGGTGCTTTTGACTAGGGATTTATATTTCCTAACGGTTTCTGATAGACATGCATGTAAATTCGTTAATTCTCACTCAATTATTAACTGGACATGGCAAATTTTCAGCTTACTTATTTCGATTCAAAATCAAATCTACCTCTGTATTTGTGGAAATCATCTTCAAGATGTCCCTCACATTTTATTTGATTGCCCCTTTCTCTGTTTTGAAAGATACGAACTTGAATTATTGCTTCAAACCTTAGGTTACACTTTATCAAAACCACTTACACATATTTTAATGATTTACTAACCTTATCAATGTTTCATGGCTTTTTTGAACAAAACATTTCTTAAGCTGATGTTTACTGTTTTTCAACTTGATATTTTATTTTGTTATGTTTTGTAAATGTTATTATATTCATTTTAAAATTTGTAAACTACATTCCTAATATACCTTTGGGTAAAATAGGAATCACAAAATTGGATAATAAATAAATAAACCGGACGGGCAGATAAATTAATGGAAACGTCGGAAATTAATTCATTCTAAGGAGCGATTAAAATTTAAAAGCTGCAGCCAAGAAATAACCCCAAAAAGAACTTTTATCAATGAGGGGTGCTTGAAATTACATTTTTCTTTTTAATATGCTTAGGGACTCAGTGTTTTAATGAAATAAATACTGTTGCATCTTACAAAGCTCAGTATTGCAAGAAAAGTTGTAAATTAAATTGAATTCATTAATTCAATTTAATGGTAGCATGTTGTATATTTCAACTTTTGTAATATTTATAATGCAGCTATTCAGTTTTCCAACAGAATATCTAGCATGCATGGATCAAGTAATTGATCATTAATGAATGATGTGCAGCCAGGAAATACTAAAAACTCCAGTGTGATTTGCAAAGGGACCTGGGCGAAGAATGCAATTTACTTAAAATTGTGTTGGCATGTGATTACAGATTTCGGAATTAACGTAATTGTGGTCATTACTGGGAGGGGACTGTGCCGAAATTTTGGCTTAGGTTTAACTTCTCCATACTTGGAGTGGCGATATTGCTCATAGACCTATGTTGGAGGACATTACATTTAAAAAAAGAAGCTCATATAAGCTTAGAGTTGTTTCAATGCCAAATTTTAAGTTACAAATTGTATATTTAGCTATATATTACCCAAAGAAGTGTCGTCTTTGGAAGATATCCCGCTACATTTGGAAACGTCGTTCCTTAGAGCGTTAAAGGGGACAACATTCCTCTCGAGGACATTAAGTAACAAACCGAATGGCGAATGTGTGTCTTCGTTAGTCAACTGAATAACAGCTACCTGTAAAATTAGATTCGCTTCTTGTTGCTTTCCAATCTACTGCGAGATCTTCAACAGGGAATCGGAAGCCAAGCACAGCAAAGAACAAGTTTGACAGCAGAGGGTCATTCACGTTCCATGGAAAATTCCATGCACTTGAACAACATTGCGCGCGCTTTCCACAGAGTAAGAACTGAGAAATTACAAACTTAGCCGAATGATAAATCCCATGACATTATCTGCACTTTTAACCTTTAACTTTCACAGCTAAAACATAGCTTTCTAATTTCAAATCATATTCCAGTACGGGTAAGGGTATCTGAAATATTCCTTTACACATAATTTAATTAAGCTAAAACGAAATCGAATGTGGCTTCATTTATCATTTTTCAGGTCCATATGCTATTTTACTACATCTTCTAGTACGTGTCTATATGAAAAATTACACTGCAATCGAAAATTGAATATAGCAATTTCGCTAAAAATGCATCCACTTTAAGTTTCTCTGAACAGGGGGGGGGGGCAGTTTTTGGGATTGCTTGTGTGTCTGGACCACATAGCTCGAATATTAAAGGAAGTATGAATACCAAATTTCACACTTAAGCAAGCAAATCGAATATTTACAAACAATTAGCTCCATCGTAAATTACTTTGATGTGTACAAGTTTTTGTAATTTTTAGTTTGCAAAATGGCTTCAGGGATTTTGAAAAATTTTACTTAGATATTACCATAACGAAAAAAAATGTAATTTGTATTTTTTGTAGCTATAGAGATGCACTAAAAGCTGCTCTGGGAGAAATGTAGAGCTTATTAACGTAATTAGTTTGTATCAAATAAAATGTTTCACTGACAGTTACTACTGTTTACATAGCTGCAAAAAGTACTCTAATATTTTAGGTAACAAAATTTGATATACAAGTAACACATTCTTTTGCATTATATTTTAAAATTAAATGTGGCTTAAACTTACAGTAATATATACCTGCCATATAAATATTTCAAACTGTTTTCAAACTTAAATGGAATATTAATGCACTTTGCTTCGTCCGTGCTTGTTTCTGATTTCATTATGATAAATGATATTTATATAATATTTTACTTCTTTGGCGCTTTACTGCCCTCATATGGACCCACAAGCTGAGAAGCAAGACCGCTTCTGAATCAGTTAAGAGTACCTAGCCTCTGCCTTGTGATAGTAAGAAAGCAGATGAAATGAGCTAAAATATTTATCCATTTATCTTTAAGCTTTGTACAGAAGATAAAAATTGTACCCTTCTCTAACCTCTGTCTTTCTTTTTATCCATGGACTGGCAATTAATTTTAAAATAAATTATTTAAACTTTATCACTATACCACTATCAGTGTAATTATCTGTATTTCAGTCATAGATTCCATAGATTAAACTAGTATAAAATTGAATAATAATTTAACAGTATATATAAAGTTATCATTTGGAAATATTGCTTTACTTTAGACATTTAGGGTGGATTTATTGCATTTCTTTATAGATACGAAAGTGTTAAATTATTACTATTCCCAAAATTGTTAAGAGTATGAAAAACGCTGAGAGAATACACAATTCCTCTCAAATGGGCACTGGGTTCCGAGATATATAAATATTCTAACCAAATATACTGTGTAGTTTAACAGTAATTAAAAATTTTAGCCCTCATATTCTCAAAAACTATAGTGTCCAGTAGATTGTCCTGTAGCAGATTGTTTCCCTAGAAACAATCATATTGCATTTAGTATTTTTAGTACCGTTTGGAAATCATGATCGTAACACTTTCAATCTATCAAGGTAATCCATCAGTGTGCTGTCTTCTTGACTCTTTGTCATTAAGTCTGATTTCTTCTTAGTTAATGGCGATATCTTGTTCATAATGTCTCTTCTGAAAGGATCTATAGTGTGATTTGAGGCCCCATTTCTTGGCTTTCGCTTTGGATTTCATGATTTTCATAAAACATGTGTACTAAATGAACACAGAATGATAAGATCTGTTTATAAACAAATTCAGAGAGATGCCAAAATGTTCATGCACCAATTTTTGAACAGACTTTGAATGTCCATCTGGATTTTTCTAACAAGACTTCGCTACTGCGCATACTGCTAATGAATTGTTAAATTTAGTTTTGAAGATAGCTAATTAGTAAAGGACTGTGGCACTCGGGATCCCCTGTTATAAGTCTACGCTATTTTCACAAGTGTATTAAATACAATTTATGCAGTTATTACTTGTCTCATTTAAATTTAAGAAGGTCGCTTAGCCTCTTATGTGTGTCCTGGTATTTACACGTGTTTGTGCTACCAGTTTTTCCATCACATATTGTTCATGTCTTTTATATGTCAAGCACAGCACGGAGGTGTCGTTGAAGGTAAACCCTGCTCCATGGAACAGGGATCTTCGACTTGTTGCCATCCCGGTACACTGTCCCTTACTGGCATTTTATGGGGATTAAGTCATAGGGCGGTGGGTAGGTGGTTGGCTTTTGTTCTGTTTTTTATGTATAATTAGAAAGGGAAGAAATAGATAGAAAGATCGAAATAGAAAGTAATGAGGATGATAAGATTTATGGTATGCCTAGGGAGGTTCTTGGAAGTTTGTAGGTAGTCCCGGGGTCTATATCATATTTGCCGAGACCCCTGATGAGATGGTTGAAACTGGATGGTAGGTCAGAATAAAACTTATGTGAAAGGTTTAGAATGTAGATGGTGAGATTGTGAAATGAGAGGTCATTGTGTATGTTGATGTTGGGGATGTACCATTCCGCACCTGTAGCAATTCTTAGATAACGGTTTCGCAGGACCTGGAGTTTATTTAAGTGTGAGCGTGCTGCAGCACCCCAGACTTGACATGCGTATGTTATAGCCGGCTTCAGTATTTGTTGGTAAATGAGAATCTTGTTTCTGAGTTATATGTCAAGGATTGTGTTAGTTGTCCCTTTTTTATTTTCATACTTTCTTTTTTCATTCCTACTTGCGCTCACGCCGAGTAATATCGGCCAGCTTGCTGACTCTTCAATTAACAATAAAACAGTTTCTGATGCAACTATGTTCATCATTGCTAAGTTGAGAAAGATACTAGAGGTAGAAAGGTAGATTAGGTAACGATGGGATTCGGCACCTCGACCCACAATTGAATCCTCTTGCCTACACTCCTGGAAGGAACGTATGAGATGAAGGAAAAGCAGGAAACTTACAGGCTGCAGGAACGGACATCGCAAGCGGCAGAGACGGGCAGTTCCTTAACAGTTTCTGGCTTGACCACTCGGAGGATAGCTCATGGACTTCCCTCCAACACCCCTAAAACCCAATGGCGGAGCCGAGAGGTTCCAATCCGCAAGTTTTATGCCATCTGCCCGCCGTCGACAGACCCAATCCGGAGTCGTCCTCTAACTTGAACGAGGGAGGCGAAATGAGAGAATTGGGTGAGAATAGCCGTGGTAAAAGACATCAATCCAGGATTCCCTTGACGACCAGGAAAAATCCACGAAATAAAAAACATGGTTAAAATAGGCGGCCATCAGAGATCGGCCCCTGGACCTATCAAGCGTTACCCTTGAGCCATTTCGCTCGGTATTCTACTAGCACAAATAACCTATCCGACTGCACTTTCATAGCTTCAAGAACAGCATGTTTCTATACATACTGTTATGAAAGATTCCTTATGTACTCAGATATTATAAGTACGCCTGTTTTTCCTCTTCAATTATCTTCTTTTTCCAACACTTCTGCATTGGTAAGTCCATTGCACAAGACGAAGTCCTTATGGAAAATGGTTAACCATAGAGCCCTGCATCTCAGATGATATGATCGACCTCATCGTGCTCTAAGATGTAATAAACGTCAGCGCACTCTTTCTACTTTACAACAATCGCCTGGTTTCTGCGAAACTATCCGTACCAATAAATTCTGGTTAGCCCGGAGAAAACAATTACCGAAACTACAACTCACGGCCTACTCTGATATAATTTAGAATACGATGCATAAAGGACATGAAAAGTGTTGTCATCTTGGCCAACAGTGCCATCTGAGAGCTCAAGATGGCGAGTAGTGCCTTTAGAACTTACGCATTGAAATTGATTTACGCATTGATATTCTGTATACCCAATTAATTTCAAAATAACACACGTTTCACTTTCAATTATAATTTAATTTAGTATCTATATGATGAACTTTATACCCAATACACAGAAGTTGGAGAAATATTCTGTGGGGCACATTTCCTGAACTGGAAAACACCCGATAACAATGTATTTGATAATGCATAAGTATATTATCTCAGCCATAAAGTCATTTTTAGAAACCACGTATTTCAGACTTAACACTCGTCTCAGTGTCACCAAGTGAGACACTTATTTACCAGAACCGCAGTAAAAATAAGTGTAATCAATGTTGCAGTCTTTATTTACTAGATGCTTCTACCACATAAGTAAAATAAAATATTTTTCTAAAGAACACAAACAGCTTTTGGTAAAGGTTGTTGTACCATTTACTATATTCCTACTGTTTCTAACTGCGTGGTTGAATCTTTAGCTTATGGAAACAATGTGCAATAATAAAATGGGTTTCACTGAAAGAACAAATAGGCTCGTTGAATGAACCCTTTCACTAAAAGGAAATTGCCGATGCTTGTGTGCTACATAGTTCTGCAGAGGACTTTCGCGTAGACATCTATTTCTTTCCGGCAGCAGCTAATTCATATATTATTAACTAACTACTCTAATGAACAATGAAACGAAACCAGTTGCGGAGTATACTGAAGAGAATATTACCTGAGCAGTGTACCCATTCTCATATAGCGTTAGAACCTGCTCTAGGACCTGCAAAAAGCTTGTGGTATTTTTGTTTCATATGTGCCACTTTCCCCGCACCTGATGTTATGAACACCAACTACACAAATTAGGCAACCATTATATAATAGTCGTGTAAGAAGTGCCCTTTATTACACCTCTACATATCTAAAGAGTGTCATTAAATCGTTTACTATATATACCAAACTATCATTTACTTTCCGAACAATGATCTTAACTCTCCAGACATCGTATTGACGTTCCGGAGGCTAAACTCCCTAGAGATCTAAGTTAATAAAACACGATTTAAGCACTTAATATAGTAGTTACAGGGCCTTCTGTAATCATACCAATTCAGAAGTTCCTATAAACAGATTAGTAATTCTTCCAGATACCACATTAGAACAACTTGACAGTAGGTAATATGAAATTAATTACTTACAATATGAGAAAACACCATTTGATTGTTTATATCAACGTCTAATTTTGTTACTCATGAATTCACAGATTTAAAAAAAGCTGCATTTGTATATCCGCAGCATAAGACGCCTCATCAAAGTAATTTGCAATGCGAGGAAAATATAAAATATAAAATTGGGTATTTGGAAATGGATAATGCTATGCAGATAATTTATTTATACCTAATTTCTTCTATATTAATTTTCCTAAGATTATTATTATTATTATTATTATTATTATTATTATTATTATTATTATTATTATTATTATTATTATTATTATTATTATTATTATTATTATTATTATTATTATTATTATTATTATTATTATTATTATTATTATTATTATTATTATTATTATTATTATTATTATTATTATTATTATTATTATTATTATTATTATTATTATTATTATTATTATTATTATTATTATTATTATTATTATTATTATTATTATTATTATTATTATTATTATTATTATTATTATTATTATTATTATTATTATTATTATTATTATTATTATTATTATTATTATTATTATTATTATTATTATTATTATTATTATTATTATTATTATTATTATTATTATTATTATTATTATTATTATTATTATTATTATTATTATTATTATTATTATTATTATTATTATTATTATTATTATTATTATTATTATTATTATTATTATTATTATTATTATTATTATTATTATTATTATTATTATTATTATTATTATTATTATTATTATTATTATTATTATTATTATTGTTATTATTTGTTATTATTATTGTTATTACTATTGTTATTATTATTGTTATTATTATTATTATTATTATTATTATTATTATTATTATTATTATTATTATTATTATTATTATTATTATTATTATTATTATTATTATTATTATTATTATTATTATTATTATTATTATTATTATTATTATTATTATTATTATTATTATTATTATTATTATTATTATTATTATTATTATTATTATTATTATTATTATTATTATTATTATTATTATTATTATTATTATTATTATTATTATTATTATTATTATTATTATTATTATTATTATTATTATTATTATTATTATTGTTTAGGCATTAAAGTGTGTGTATGTGTTAGCCCCCAAATCTAATTTGATATTTGAAAATAGAGAAGATATTACTATTTAAATTCGTAAATGGAGGATTCAGCCCTTTATGGCAGAGTCTGAAGATGTTGCAGTCTTAAAGCAACACCACGAAGAAAAGTTCTCTTGTTTTTATCATTGAGAATGCCAAGGAGTCGCAAGTAGTTATTACCCCACTGAAAATGAGTATAAGAAAGACAAACGACAGGATATTTCAATTATAACAGGAAGAGGTCATGTTTCAGCATAACAGTTTCAACTTTATCACACAGTAAATTCATAAACGAAAGGTGTTAATTTAATAGTCATTCCAGTTTTAAACACCGCCTTGCACTGACTGATAAGCTGTTTACTGTATAAAAAGATTGATCCAGTGAATGGTGGTGAACATTCTCAACATGTTTAAATCGGTGGTACAGAAGTAAAGAACCTCCATATTTCCCAGCTTCGCCCATACGGTATATATTCCGGCGACGTACTATGTACTTATGTGACGATGTAAACAAAGCTGAAAAATGTATTACTCCGCCGGCGACTTTGATTGGAGGGAAGAGCCGCACTATTTTTTTTTTTTCCATCACATGGCGAACACGTGCGCCAACGAACTTCTACGTAAAGTTCTGTTTTGACTTTTTCGATGTTTGAGTACCATATGCAGTAGCACTTTTACTTTAAGATTAGGTGCAAAGGTGCGTGTACTATGTAACACACACACGCACGCACACGCACACACAAACACACACACATGAATAGCTGTAGTTGCTAGGGATCCTGCCTTCTGTTGTCTCTCACCATCTCATACCTTCTTCCTGATGGGGAGGGAGGCGTTCGTCCCCTCAGGGGCACAGGTACAAAACATTTTCTATTGGTCGAGGTGCTTAGTCACCCTTCCGAATTTTGTCATAGAGTCATGAAGTGACACTTATTTACAGAATACATAACGCTTCAAAAATTTGGAATTATCTGTTGTCATGAAGTATATAGCAGAAAAAGCTTCTTTATCTTGTATATTGTTTATATTTTTTATTTTAAAAATGGGCAGAATGGATTTTTTTGAATGTCACACACATCAGAAATTCTTCATGTAGTATTTGATATTGTGGGATTGGTTTGATTTATAGACTTCTAATAGGAATATGGAATTAAACATTCCAGAAAATGCATTTATTTAAAGCTTATCAGATAGATTCACCCGTTGGGTAGAAACAGCAAAAGAATACTTGCCCTTTCTACGTTTCTTTGGTATTGGTCGCACACCGCAGCACAAGAAATTCATTCCGAGGAACAAGAAGGGTCAGAGGCAGATTTAGCATTGCCTGTGACTGTCATACCGTGTCTCTTTCCTAATCAAATGATTCAAGTTAATGAGGTTAACTCACAGAGTTTTCCAACCAACTACGTCGGTGGGAGACTACCTTGTGATTGGCTCTGGTGCGGTGTAGTATCAGCAGACACGGCTCATCAGGTTGCTAAGAATGTCAGATGCATGGTGTCATCGCTGCTGTAACCTTGAATTTAGTGGATATTAATTGTCAAATAAAACTTTAATAAAACCTTACTCTACTTTGTAGATGCTTGCAAGATTTTCCCACGCTGTATCTGTGGCTCTTCAAACGCATTTCAAATAATTCTTTAACATTGCTATATATGCAAATATTCTGAATTGTGGGTACAAATCAGTTGTAGAGAATTTAGACCACAATGATATATATTGTTAGTGTATGGTGCATTTCCACTGTGATTCAGATTTGTAAGCCATTATACTGTATTAGAAACCATAACGTAGTCATTATAAATAAGTTTTTTTTCTAACATAATGCAAATTACTTTTTTAACGCAATAAGTTTGTTTTTAGCTAGAATAAATACAATTACTGTTTATATATTTTTAAGTCACGATAAGTAACTGAATCTTTAAGATTAAGCGGGAAAAACGGATTTTAAGCGGAAACATTTTGTTTTAGTTATATAGAATTAAATGGTTATATTGTTAAAACTGTGTTTTAATGCTTAGTTTCATAATTTTAGAGACTATTGTAGATGAAAAAAGATACCTTTTTAATGGCATAAGAAATACCGAGTGGCATAGCTCAGGCAGTTGGATTTCCGTGACTGACCTGACCCATTGGTTTCTTTCAGGCGGGTGGGGGGAGGGAGGTTTCCCGGGTTGCTAGATAGGTTAATTACATCCTCTGGATTTCTTGTCCTTCCATTTCATCTCCATCTCCATTATCATTACATATAATCTCTCATCTGGTGGTCTCTTTCAGGGTAGATGTGTCGGTGGGTGTCTCGGCGGTGCATGGTAGGATATGTTCTAAGTTTCCTTGGTTGCCGGTCTCCGAACCGGCTGCTGGGACCACTTCCGAACTATAGTAGGGAGGAATGTCCGTTGTCCTGGCCTCCGGGGGAGGTTTCCATCTAAGTAAAATGTAGGGACGCTGCCCTCTGCACTGACGCCGCCCTCTTTCTCCTCTTGCCTCATCCTTTCTTCCAGGGATGTCCTACATGGGGGCATAGGTACAATAGATCAAGATCACTGGTTTGCCGAATCCCCTCCGTAGTAGTCCTAATCATAAGGGCCTAAGATTCTAAAATCTACCCATTACTTCTTAAAGATGTGATCGCGAGATCAAAATCGTTAATCATTTTAGGAAGTAAAAATGAAAAATATTCCATATGAACATTTTCTGAGATAAGAACTTTCTTCATCCTAACTAAATATAGAATTTAGCAACTATCCAAATTTATGTTTTTGATATAATGCCTTTGATAGAGTAATTCGGACTAGAGATGTTAGAAGAGTATTATATGAGCATCTGACCCGTGCGGTGTATGAGTTTCAGTATGTAATTTTACTTTACTAATATACATTACTTAGTGCAAGAATAGGACGCGTGTTGCTGACCATTTGCTCTAAGCTGAATGTTTACGGAACGTTGAGTTACGCGGTGTATTTTCCATCTATTTCGCTCTGCAGTAGCAAATCATAGAACTCATGTAACATTAAGAAGAGCTAGCGCACTTTTCGACATATTTATACCAGACAAATGCGCGTAATGCGCGTAATTCCGAACATTCTGAAGTGTAAATAGCTAAATTAAAAACCTAATGATATTTAAAATGAGAGCCAAGGTTATAAAAGTATCTCTCAATAGACAGTGCATCCTGAACATTCAGCTATCTTTATGATGGCAGAAGAAATGAAACTTAATCGTAGATGAATATGAAATAAGACGTTCAACAGTGACCCCGCGGAAACCTAAAAGGGTCCCAGACTCATCTTAGGCCCATCATAAGCTCAATGGTCTCCAATAATAATAATAATAATAATAATAATAATAATAATAATAATAATAATAATAATAATAATAATAATAATAATAATAATAATAATAATAATAATAATAATAATAATAATAATAATAATAATAATAATAATAATAATAATAATAATAATAATAATAATAATAATAATAATAATAATAATAATAATAATAATAATAATAATAATAATAATAATAATAATAATAATAATAATAATAATAATAATAATAATAATAATAATAATAATAATAATAATAATAATAATAATAATAATAATAATAATAATAATAATAATAATAATAATAATAATAATAATAATAATAATAATAATAATAATAATAATAATAATAATAATAATAATAATAATAATAATAATTTATACTTAAATATACTTATATTTATTATTATT
Source organism: Mantis religiosa (assembly GCA_030765055.1). NCBI lineage: Eukaryota > Metazoa > Arthropoda > Insecta > Mantodea > Mantidae > Mantis > Mantis religiosa. The sequence continues at coordinate 70,969,627 of CM060949.1, read as the reverse complement.
ATTATTATTATTATTATTATTATTATTATTATTATTATTATTATTATTATTATTATTATTATTATTATTATTATTATTATTATTATTATTATTATTGAGGTCTTAAGCTTTTACAATTTTGCCCTCTGTTTTGGCCCAGGCCACTGCTACACAAGACAGTCCATTAAGTATATTTACAGACGTGTTACAATATGTATCATTACAGAATAATCACTTATTATTCCTTCTCTCTTTCTACAGTGCATATCCAATTGTTTTTTACCTTACTTAAAAACTGCCAAATGTTTCTATAATTTCTGTTTAATACATTCATTAAGCTGATTCTCCTATTCATTTTTGGCATTTGACATTCTTTCTTCCACATCTCCGTTTCCTTACAATCAAACAGTATATGTTCTATATCCTCTTTGTCCCCACACATTGGGCAATCGTCTTGCGGGTAGTCATTTCTTTGACCTCTTAATCTTCTCTCTTAATCTGCTCTTAACCATGCTAACCCCCTTTCTTTCTTCACTGCTTGTGTTATCTATATACCTCTCTCTCTCCCAGCTATCTTTCAATGGAATATAGAAAACAAGTGATCTGTGCTAATTGACTAAACAGTTTCTGGATCTCCATGTCTTCAAATCTTATTCCAGCCCCTTTCCAAAAACCTTTATAATTAGTTCCTCTCTTTCTCCAAATATCACACATACAATTATCTTCTAAATTATTTCGTAAACTACTTACCCATCCTTTATTTGGTAAACTGAGTTCTTGATACTTCAGGCATTGTTTCAATATATTCCCCTCCTCTAAATTCAACACTCTATACCAATAGTCTCCTATAATACCCACCGTCTATTATTATAAATCCATCATAACGCCAGTAAGGGACATAGTCCCTGAATGGCAAAACGTCGAAGGCTCCTTGTCCTCGAAGGATGGCTTTTCAGAGACACCTCTATGCTGATTGATTGAAGACCTTCAACATTTCATTTCATATGTTCACCACTAGAGGTTACTCACTCCCATTCGCCATTTGAAGCAGACTATTAAGGTAATTGAAACAAGTTGATGTTATGACGTTCTCTAGTCTGTAATAATTAGTGTATATCTCTCTTGTATTACAAAGTCTTTGTTACCACATATAATTGAGCATGCCCTTAGGTGACAGCACAAGAGCAGAGATTAGAAAGGGAGCCTTGCTGCTCCCGAATATTGTAATTAAAGTAGTCCTTGACTGCTTTATTGGTCAGGAGGTCATCTTACTGGCTTTTCCAAACTAGAGGTCCCGAGTTGAAGTTTAGGCTGGGGCGAAAGATATGTATTTCTAATAGTAATCACCCTCTACCCTCCATAAGTTCTGGAAGTATAAATATGTGTGTTTGCCTTTCATATTAAATCCACGTTCAACATATTGTCATTACGAATAAAGTATACATTTTAAATTTTAGATAAACTTTCTCTTCATTCGTTTTTATTTATTTACTTTTTTATTGCACTTCACTTTTAACTGTAATGGATATTTCGGCAGCTTTGAAACATGCTGCCATATCTACAGTTGCCATTGGCTTTCTTTGAGTTTTACTCATTAGATCTCCCACTCTTTCTGTCACACATACACACATTCACATTTATACTTCTACTTTGTGGAAATCGGTCTGAGTGGCATAGTTGGTTAGGCGCTGGTCTCCCGATTACAAAGACGTGGGTTCAAACCTGACCTAGACCAGAGGACTTTAAGTCTGCTTAAAGGCGACTATTATTATTATTATTATTATTATTATTATTATTATTATTATTATTATTATTATTATTATTATTATTATTATTATTATTATTATTATTATTATTATTATTATTATTATTATTATTATTATTATTATTATTATTATTATTATTATTATTATTATTATTATTATTATTATTATTATTATTATTATTATTATTATTATTATTATTATTATTATTATTATTATTATTATTATTATTATTATTATTATTATTATTATTATTATTATTATTATTGTTATTATTTGTTATTATTATTGTTATTACTATTGTTATTATTATTGTTATTATTATTATTATTATTATTATTATTATTATTATTATTATTATTATTATTATTATTATTATTATTATTATTATTATTATTATTATTATTATTATTATTATTATTATTATTATTATTATTATTATTATTATTATTATTATTATTATTATTATTATTATTATTATTATTATTATTATTATTATTATTATTATTATTATTATTATTATTATTATTATTATTATTATTATTATTATTATTATTATTATTATTATTATTATTATTATTATTATTATTATTATTATTATTATTATTATTATTGTTTAGGCATTAAAGTGTGTGTATGTGTTAGCCCCCAAATCTAATTTGATATTTGAAAATAGAGAAGATATTACTATTTAAATTCGTAAATGGAGGATTCAGCCCTTTATGGCAGAGTCTGAAGATGTTGCAGTCTTAAAGCAACACCACGAAGAAAAGTTCTCTTGTTTTTATCATTGAGAATGCCAAGGAGTCGCAAGTAGTTATTACCCCACTGAAAATGAGTATAAGAAAGACAAACGACAGGATATTTCAATTATAACAGGAAGAGGTCATGTTTCAGCATAACAGTTTCAACTTTATCACACAGTAAATTCATAAACGAAAGGTGTTAATTTAATAGTCATTCCAGTTTTAAACACCGCCTTGCACTGACTGATAAGCTGTTTACTGTATAAAAAGATTGATCCAGTGAATGGTGGTGAACATTCTCAACATGTTTAAATCGGTGGTACAGAAGTAAAGAACCTCCATATTTCCCAGCTTCGCCCATACGGTATATATTCCGGCGACGTACTATGTACTTATGTGACGATGTAAACAAAGCTGAAAAATGTATTACTCCGCCGGCGACTTTGATTGGAGGGAAGAGCCGCACTATTTTTTTTTTTTCCATCACATGGCGAACACGTGCGCCAACGAACTTCTACGTAAAGTTCTGTTTTGACTTTTTCGATGTTTGAGTACCATATGCAGTAGCACTTTTACTTTAAGATTAGGTGCAAAGGTGCGTGTACTATGTAACACACACACGCACGCACACGCACACACAAACACACACACATGAATAGCTGTAGTTGCTAGGGATCCTGCCTTCTGTTGTCTCTCACCATCTCATACCTTCTTCCTGATGGGGAGGGAGGCGTTCGTCCCCTCAGGGGCACAGGTACAAAACATTTTCTATTGGTCGAGGTGCTTAGTCACCCTTCCGAATTTTGTCATAGAGTCATGAAGTGACACTTATTTACAGAATACATAACGCTTCAAAAATTTGGAATTATCTGTTGTCATGAAGTATATAGCAGAAAAAGCTTCTTTATCTTGTATATTGTTTATATTTTTTATTTTAAAAATGGGCAGAATGGATTTTTTTGAATGTCACACACATCAGAAATTCTTCATGTAGTATTTGATATTGTGGGATTGGTTTGATTTATAGACTTCTAATAGGAATATGGAATTAAACATTCCAGAAAATGCATTTATTTAAAGCTTATCAGATAGATTCACCCGTTGGGTAGAAACAGCAAAAGAATACTTGCCCTTTCTACGTTTCTTTGGTATTGGTCGCACACCGCAGCACAAGAAATTCATTCCGAGGAACAAGAAGGGTCAGAGGCAGATTTAGCATTGCCTGTGACTGTCATACCGTGTCTCTTTCCTAATCAAATGATTCAAGTTAATGAGGTTAACTCACAGAGTTTTCCAACCAACTACGTCGGTGGGAGACTACCTTGTGATTGGCTCTGGTGCGGTGTAGTATCAGCAGACACGGCTCATCAGGTTGCTAAGAATGTCAGATGCATGGTGTCATCGCTGCTGTAACCTTGAATTTAGTGGATATTAATTGTCAAATAAAACTTTAATAAAACCTTACTCTACTTTGTAGATGCTTGCAAGATTTTCCCACGCTGTATCTGTGGCTCTTCAAACGCATTTCAAATAATTCTTTAACATTGCTATATATGCAAATATTCTGAATTGTGGGTACAAATCAGTTGTAGAGAATTTAGACCACAATGATATATATTGTTAGTGTATGGTGCATTTCCACTGTGATTCAGATTTGTAAGCCATTATACTGTATTAGAAACCATAACGTAGTCATTATAAATAAGTTTTTTTTCTAACATAATGCAAATTACTTTTTTAACGCAATAAGTTTGTTTTTAGCTAGAATAAATACAATTACTGTTTATATATTTTTAAGTCACGATAAGTAACTGAATCTTTAAGATTAAGCGGGAAAAACGGATTTTAAGCGGAAACATTTTGTTTTAGTTATATAGAATTAAATGGTTATATTGTTAAAACTGTGTTTTAATGCTTAGTTTCATAATTTTAGAGACTATTGTAGATGAAAAAAGATACCTTTTTAATGGCATAAGAAATACCGAGTGGCATAGCTCAGGCAGTTGGATTTCCGTGACTGACCTGACCCATTGGTTTCTTTCAGGCGGGTGGGGGGAGGGAGGTTTCCCGGGTTGCTAGATAGGTTAATTACATCCTCTGGATTTCTTGTCCTTCCATTTCATCTCCATTATCATTACATATAATCTCTCATCTGGTGGTCTCTTTCAGGGTAGATGTGTCGGTGGGTGTCTCGGCGGTGCATGGTAGGATATGTTCTAAGTTTCCTTGGTTGCCGGTCTCCGAACCGGCTGCTGGGACCACTTCCGAACTATAGTAGGGAGGAATGTCCGTTGTCCTGGCCTCCGGGGGAGGTTTCCATCTAAGTAAAATGTAGGGACGCTGCCCTCTGCACTGACGCCGCCCTCTTTCTCCTCTTGCCTCATCCTTTCTTCCAGGGATGTCCTACATGGGGGCATAGGTACAATAGATCAAGATCACTGGTTTGCCGAATCCCCTCCGTAGTAGTCCTAATCATAAGGGCCTAAGATTCTAAAATCTACCCATTACTTCTTAAAGATGTGATCGCGAGATCAAAATCGTTAATCATTTTAGGAAGTAAAAATGAAAAATATTCCATATGAACATTTTCTGAGATAAGAACTTTCTTCATCCTAACTAAATATAGAATTTAGCAACTATCCAAATTTATGTTTTTGATATAATGCCTTTGATAGAGTAATTCGGACTAGAGATGTTAGAAGAGTATTATATGAGCATCTGACCCGTGCGGTGTATGAGTTTCAGTATGTAATTTTACTTTACTAATATACATTACTTAGTGCAAGAATAGGACGCGTGTTGCTGACCATTTGCTCTAAGCTGAATGTTTACGGAACGTTGAGTTACGCGGTGTATTTTCCATCTATTTCGCTCTGCAGTAGCAAATCATAGAACTCATGTAACATTAAGAAGAGCTAGCGCACTTTTCGACATATTTATACCAGACAAATGCGCGTAATGCGCGTAATTCCGAACATTCTGAAGTGTAAATAGCTAAATTAAAAACCTAATGATATTTAAAATGAGAGCCAAGGTTATAAAAGTATCTCTCAATAGACAGTGCATCCTGAACATTCAGCTATCTTTATGATGGCAGAAGAAATGAAACTTAATCGTAGATGAATATGAAATAAGACGTTCAACAGTGACCCCGCGGAAACCTAAAAGGGTCCCAGACTCATCTTAGGCCCATCATAAGCTCAATGGTCTCCAATAATAATAATAATAATAATAATAATAATAATAATAATAATAATAATAATAATAATAATAATAATAATAATAATAATAATAATAATAATAATAATAATAATAATAATAATAATAATAATAATAATAATAATAATAATAATAATAATAATAATAATAATAATAATAATAATAATAATAATAATAATAATAATAATAATAATAATAATAATAATAATAATAATAATAATAATAATAATAATTTATACTTATATTTATTATTATTATTATTATTATTATTATTATTATTATTATTATTATTATTATTATTATTATTATTATTATTATTATTATTATTATTATTATTATTATTATTATTATTATTATTATTATTATTGAGGTCTTAAGCTTTTACAATTTTGCCCTCTGTTTTGGCCCAGGCCACTGCTACACAAGACAGTCCATTAAGTATATTTACAGACGTGTTACAATATGTATCATTACAGAATAATCACTTATTATTCCTTCTCTCTTTCTACAGTGCATATCCAATTGTTTTTTACCTTACTTAAAAACTGCCAAATGTTTCTATAATTTCTGTTTAATACATTCATTAAGCTGATTCTCCTATTCATTTTTGGCATTTGACATTCTTTCTTCCACATCTCCGTTTCCTTACAATCAAACAGTATATGTTCTATATCCTCTTTGTCCCCACACATTGGGCAATCGTCTTGCGGGTAGTCATTTCTTTGACCTCTTAATCTTCTCTCTTAATCTGCTCTTAACCATGCTAACCCCCTTTCTTTCTTCACTGCTTGTGTTATCTATATACCTCTCTCTCTCCCAGCTATCTTTCAATGGAATATAGAAAACAAGTGATCTGTGCTAATTGACTAAACAGTTTCTGGATCTCCATGTCTTCAAATCTTATTCCAGCCCCTTTCCAAAAACCTTTATAATTAGTTCCTCTCTTTCTCCAAATATCACACATACAATTATCTTCTAAATTATTTCGTAAACTACTTACCCATCCTTTATTTGGTAAACTGAGTTCTTGATACTTCAGGCATTGTTTCAATATATTCCCCTCCTCTAAATTCAACACTCTATACCAATAGTCTCCTATAATACCCACCGTCTATTATTATAAATCCATCATAACGCCAGTAAGGGACATAGTCCCTGAATGGCAAAACGTCGAAGGCTCCTTGTCCTCGAAGGATGGCTTTTCAGAGACACCTCTATGCTGATTGATTGAAGACCTTCAACATTTCATTTCATATGTTCACCACTAGAGGTTACTCACTCCCATTCGCCATTTGAAGCAGACTATTAAGGTAATTGAAACAAGTTGATGTTATGACGTTCTCTAGTCTGTAATAATTAGTGTATATCTCTCTTGTATTACAAAGTCTTTGTTACCACATATAATTGAGCATGCCCTTAGGTGACAGCACAAGAGCAGAGATTAGAAAGGGAGCCTTGCTGCTCCCGAATATTGTAATTAAAGTAGTCCTTGACTGCTTTATTGGTCAGGAGGTCATCTTACTGGCTTTTCCAAACTAGAGGTCCCGAGTTGAAGTTTAGGCTGGGGCGAAAGATATGTATTTCTAATAGTAATCACCCTCTACCCTCCATAAGTTCTGGAAGTATAAATATGTGTGTTTGCCTTTCATATTAAATCCACGTTCAACATATTGTCATTACGAATAAAGTATACATTTTAAATTTTAGATAAACTTTCTCTTCATTCGTTTTTATTTATTTACTTTTTTATTGCACTTCACTTTTAACTGTAATGGATATTTCGGCAGCTTTGAAACATGCTGCCATATCTACAGTTGCCATTGGCTTTCTTTGAGTTTTACTCATTAGATCTCCCACTCTTTCTGTCACACATACACACATTCACATTTATACTTCTACTTTGTGGAAATCGGTCTGAGTGGCATAGTTGGTTAGGCGCTGGTCTCCCGATTACAAAGACGTGGGTTCAAACCTGACCTAGACCAGAGGACTTTAAGTCTGCTTAAAGGCGACTATTATTATTATTATTATTATTATTATTATTATTATTATTATTATTATTATTATTATTATTATTATTATTATTATTATTATTATTATTATTATTATTATTATTATTATTATTATTATTATTATTATTATTATTATTATTATTATTATTATTATTATTATTATTATTATTATTATTATTATTATTATTATTATTATTATTATTATTATTATTATTATTATTATTATTATTATTATTATTATTATTATTATTATTATTATTATTATTATTATTATTATTATTATTATTATTATTATTATTATTATTATTATTATTATTATTATTATTATTATTATTATTATTATTATTATTATTATTATTATTATTATTATTATTATTATTATTATTATTATTATTATTATTATTATTATTATTATTATTATTATTATTATTATTATTATTATTATTATTATTATTATTATTATTATTATTGTTATTATTTGTTATTATTATTGTTATTACTATTGTTATTACTATTGTTATTATTATTATTATTATTATTATTATTATTATTATTATTATTATTATTATTATTATTATTATTATTATTATTATTATTATTATTATTATTATTATTATTATTATTATTATTATTATTATTATTATTATTATTATTATTATTATTATTATTATTATTATTATTATTATTATTATTATTATTATTATTATTATTATTATTATTATTATTATTATTATTATTATTATTATTATTATTATTATTATTATTATTATTATTATTATTATTATTATTATTATTATTATTATTATTATTATTATTATTATTATTATTATTATTATTACTATTATTATTATTATTATTGTTTAGGCATTAAAGTGTGTGTATGTGTTAGCCCCCAAATCTAATTTGATATTTGAAAATAGAGAAGATATTACTATTTAAATTCGTAAATGGAGGATTCAGCCCTTTATGGCAGAGTCTGAAGATGTTGCAGTCTTAAAGCAACACCACGAAGAAAAGTTCTCTTGTTTTTATCATTGAGAATGCCAAGGAGTCGCAAGTAGTTATTACCCCACTGAAAATGAGTATAAGAAAGACAAACGACAGGATATTTCAATTATAACAGGAAGAGGTCATGTTTCAGCATAACAGTTTCAACTTTATCACACAATAAATTCATAAACGAAAGGTGTTAATTTAATAGTCATTCCAGTTTTAAACACCGCCATAAACATTATTATTATTATTATTATTATTATTATTATTATTATTATTATTATTATTATTATTATTATTATTATTATTATTATTATTATTATTATTATTATTATTATTATTATTATTATTATTATTATTATTATTATTTAGTATTATTATTAAATGTATTATAGGTAACATTAACTACCACTAATGAATAGCTGCAGATCTAAACTCAATAACAAAGGCAATATAATGCAATAACGTTTGATACTATACCATTTTTTGAAAACAATTTAGTTACATGAGCCAATGTTAATTATTTGATTTTGAATATTCTGAAAGCGGTTAAATCAACGTCATCCAACGTGAATCATATCGGAATTTGAATGAAATGAGCGAAATGATGTTCAAATGAGCCCATTGAAATTCATTTTTAGGATTATGGGAAACACCGAGAAAACAAAAACCTTATCGAGATAACTCGACCGACTGAGATTCGAACTGGGGACTTGTTTAACTTGAGACAGACGCTCAAGAACCCAGTTCGAAACGAGTGATGGAGAGGGCTTATTATGAAATGGAGATACTGCGTTAACTACTTTGTAATCAGCTCGCTGTTCATCTATATATATATATATATATATATATATATATATATATATATATATATATATATATATATATATATTATTATATGATATGTAACTACCTTTTTACATATAAAAGTAAACATTCATGAACTCATAGTTTTAGACATAGGTTAATTTTGGGGGATATCAACCCAAAATGCCTTGCACACTTGATATCCGAGATTTTCGCCAAATTTTATGTCATTTCCATAAGAGACTTGCTTTTGTGATATAATTCTATATTTTGGTTTATAATTTAGACATCAGGAATGGAAGAATTGAGACGGTCCTTAGGGGGGAGATCAAAACCCAACATATTTTGCTTCCTCTAATGATTTTTTAAGGAACGTTGGTTGCAAAGTTGTTCTGGATTATCCATTTGAAATCACTCATTTAAGCTATTTTAGAAAAAAAGGTCTTTACAATGCAATTCTTATAACGTTTAAGCAATACCTCAAATTTATGTTCCGTATTGACATATAAAATAAGTTTGATATAAAATATACGTGTAAATATATTTTTAAGAATATTTTTTACAATTATAAGTTTCGATACTTATAAAACCTATGCACTTATTACGCTTGGGTGTGCTTATTGGTGAAACACATTTACGTTATTATATTTATTTAAAAACTGCCAGTAAATTTTATTCAGCAGATATTGGAAAAAATATTTCATGATTTAAAAACTGCTTCAAAATGAACATTTAAAGTGTTGAGAATGTCTAAGGTGTTACAACCTTTTAAAGCCACCAAAAATTTTGTGATGGAAACTAGCCTGATATTATGCTTCTATAACTTTGTAAAATATAATTAATTTTAATTTAAATGTATAATTTAAAACAGATTAAAATATATGCACAATATTTTTCAAACACACAAATAAAATTTTTGGGAAAAATGTGAGAAATATCGAAGAAGCCTTAAATCCACAAACATCGACAAGGTTTACTTCTAGTATCAAGTAACTCTCTCAGTTTTATTCAGACAACAAAAATATCTATACGAAAGAGTTTCCACAGTATCGAAATGATAGTAAGTTAAAAGGTGTAATCATAATTTTTGATTGCTTTCGTCCAATTTCAGCGATTTTCCCTTTAAAAACAGGATAGGCAGGGCGAACATTAAAGGTAGCATTAAAAGGATAAGCATAAATTAATTTTACAAAATCACCTGTTTAGAATAGAAATGTCAGGTTTATCTGTAAGTACTTTGTTACTGTTGACAAACATGGGGACAAAACACAAAGACGACATACAACGTAACACAGAGTGGTTTCTTAAGAGTTTGTACTAGTAAAAGTGCAAGTAGGGGAAGAAGAAATACGGCAGATGAGACCACGATAATGGCACCGGAAACAGCATGTAAGAGAGGAAACACTCGTAACGTAGAAAGAGCATGCTTCGGTTTTAACACTGCTTTTAGACTGGCAACTTCGTAACATTACTACGTAACAGGTTTGTCATTACGAAACATAAGCATTTCAATATTTTCACTTACGGTGTACGCATAGCTTCATGGAAAGTTAGTTTTCATTATGAGATTTCTGGTTCCTTTAAACTATCAGTTCCGGCAATGAGAACATACAAGTAAAATTAATATCATAGTCAAAGTTCGCTGAAGTTTATGTCAACGATGAGGTGAGGCGTAAGGTCACTTAAAAATATTTATTTTCTCCGCTACTTTCCTGTAAAAAGTAATGAAGTGTTATACTCCATCGAAAAATTCGATACCGATATTTCCCTGGAAATAAACTATTTGAGGGTTTTCTGAATCTTGATCCTTTAGAAAATGATCGGTCTGCCTGTGAATATCGTAGTCCAAAAATAAAACAATTATTTAAACACGAACCGCGATTCTTTTATGTTCAGCGTATGGCAGGGATGCGACAAAAATTTTCAAACATATCTTTCCACTATAAACTACCCTTTGCACGCAACAATTTTCGCTACTTTTCTTATGTAAAAATAGGTATAAAGATTCACACTGAATGATTTTTGTATAATTAGCAAACCAAAATCTTACTCTACAGAAAGTGAAAATCTCGTTAAAGAGCACAGCTTATGTCAAATACCATTTCCGCGATAGACATTGTTGTGTTTCAAGTTGCAAGTCGCTATTGTTTTTCACCTGTGATTATGCTAAGAGTATGGAATTTAAAATCCACCACATAGTGATCTGTTTTTTAAAAATATATAATCTAGCTTATTGTATCCTCGTTATATCTACATCATTAACCACTTTTAGAAAAAAAAAAATGAAACATTTTCCATAGAAGGGGCAGTTTAGTGTAAAAATCCTCCTCTCTTTCCTTGGAAGATGAACTTAAAGTTGGTGTTTCTTGCGACTTTTGTTCCTGATTTAGCTGATCTTTCTGTGCGTCTGTCTCTCTCTTCATACACATACCATTTTTTTCCCAAAATATCTTGTTTGGATTCAGCTGATCTGGAAAATGTGCTTTCAATGAAATTGTGATAAAGAATTTTTGGGTGAAATAACAATACTTCCTGGCTACAATAGGGGGTAAATGATTTAGGTATGATTATACAGAATTAGTTCAGAAGACAAAGATTCTTGTATGCATTTGTCCCAAATATGCTTTAAAGATAATTAACACATCTCTAATAAGTTGATTTCGATTCAGAAGAGGCAAATATAAAAAATAAACTTTAGTAAAAATAGTTCGTAGAAGAGTGAATAGAGAAAGTCACTTGAATGCAACACATCCAGATCGTTTAAGTTTTTCTAATAGATAACGAAAGTTGATGCCAGCGCGAAGTGCCAGTATATTCAATAAATGCATTTGCATGGTAACGTATGTGCACAACTTCAGTAGTTATGAAATGAATAAAGAATTAACTCACCAGAAGGTAAAATTTTTTTCTTAATACCATGTCATCATAATTAGATATATACATGGTTAGTAGCCAAAATTAGTAGTGGGTGTAAAATCATATTTTGTGTTCAAAGTAAGATAGTATTTTGACTTACGTAATCGTGTTTTGCAATTTACTGTATTTACGTAGTTGTAAAACTAGTTAAAAGTCGATAGAAATCTCAAATAATCTTACTCAATATAGTAAAAGCAACCGTAGCACAAGTTAACATGTTATTATTGATATTTTGGAAGTTTGAATCGACTTCAAAGCAAACACCATGATGCAGTGGTTCCCTAAAACTGCAATAGTTTAGCAGATCATTCATAAATACAATGTCATATTTGTATCGGATTTAAGCAAATTAGAAATGCACTGACAAATTTCTTCAGATACTCAGAAATGAAATTTAATTCCCTATGTTGCAGTTATCGTACTATTAATTTTGTAACCATTTCAACGGAATTAGAAATATGTTGACCATTCTCTTTGAATTGTTATAGGCATATCAATGGAGATATGCTAAAATATAGGATTTATTTAATTAACAATGTTAGATTTGAAAGGTTAGAGCCAGACTGAAGAATTCAATGCCATAGCCGGGATTTGAACCGCGGATCTTCTAGTCTCTTCTCTTCTACTATGCTGTAAGTATTTTAAGGCCCAGGCTTTATAGTTCGGACCACTATTAGGTCCATTAATGGAAATTGTCATAGTAAGTCGCCATTAAGGTAGCTGTCTCATGTGTTTATGAGAACTCCTAGTGGTTTACCGGGAAAAACACGAGTCAGTTGGAGAATTTAAAGTCATGTCGGCACATTGATCATAGTAGCTCAATGGTTAGAGCGGCTGGACGGAAACCAGAAGATCCGTGGTTCAAATCCCGGCTATGGCTTTGAATTTTTGAGTCTGGCTCTACCCTTTCATAGTGCGTCCTACACACGGCTAGTGTGAAAGAACAATATCCAATGTTAGATTTATTTTTAGTAAATAAAAATAGTGAAACATTTGTAATTGGAAAGGACAGTTCAGTGTGCAAAATCTTTGCTTCATCTTGCCTTCCATTGGAAAATGAACTTAAAGTTGATACATATTTATGTGATTTGTTTTTAAGTTAGCTCTCTCTCTTCTCTCTCTCTCTCTCTCTCTCTCTCTCTCTCTCTCTCTCTCTCTCTCTCTCTCTCTCTCTCTCTCTGTCTCTGTCTCATTCTATTCATACGCATACCAGTTTTCCCAAAATGTTTTCTTAGTCTTCAGGGGATCCGAAAAAGGTATTTCCAATGAAGTAATGATAAGGAGTTTTTGTGTAAAATAAAATCTCTTGTCCATCATAGGTAGTAGATTATTTAAGTATGATTATACAGACTTTGTTCAGCATTTGTCTCAGCAAAAATTCTTGTATGCAATCAGCCAGATTTGCCTTAAGGATAATTAACACGTCTCTACCAAAATAACATATGTAAGCCTACATGCAAGCAAACCTGGTTTTCTAATATATATTTCGCTGATTTAGCATATACAATTCCAAGCTCAAGTAATTAAATATTCATTTAAAACTGTCTCCAAACTCATATTGCATTAAAGAAAGAAAAAAGTCTTTTACTTTCCTAAGTCTCTCTAACTAAGATAGAGGAAGTTTTGTACTTGAGCCAAAAATTTGCATTGAGGCTTCATTGAAAGCATATGTTTTGAAAGCTCCAATGCTTGGGAACAGGTGTTTAGAGTATACCTCCCAAAAAATTGCGTAAATATCAGCTTATACTTGGCCAAACAACTTATAGTATGCAAGATGAAAACTTTGTAGGCATTTTCCATATAGTTTTAAACCATTTATTGACTTCTTAGATTTCTTTATGCTTTTGTGCACTTATATCCAAACTTAAACTTGAAACCACCATTTTGTTTTATATTTAATTAACTTTGCCACTTATATTGTCGATATCAAGTGGTATGAAAATATATAATCAAACAGAATGTGTAATTAAATAACCCAACACTCTGGATACATTGAGCAAACTTCTTTATCCAAGCAACATTTCTCGGTCGTAGTTGGGAACAGCAGGCAAGTGCTCCACCAAGAGAGTTATGAAGCCAATTCAAATCTTTTGTGGTGAATGTTTACAAAGATTTGTTGGTAAATACAAAAACAGGTTCAAATCCCGGCCATGGCACTGAATTTTTCATGTTGACTCTATCTGTCAAAAACCTTAGCCTATATATGGCTGGTGTGAAGAAATTATTAATTTCCATCAATTAACTAAAATAATAAGAGATAAATGCTGAAGCCTGGGACTCAAGTACTTACGATAGTAAGTCGTCACAAACGGTGTATCTCGAATGCGAGAGCCCCTAGTGTTTTAACGGGGAAATATACGAGTCAAATGGAGAATTTAATGTCAGGGCGGCACGTTGGCCATGGTAACTCAATAGGTTAGAGCGACTGGACGGAAACCAGGAGATCTGTGGTTCAAATCCCGGCCATGGCACTGAATTTTTCATGTTGACTCTATCAAAAACCTTAGCCTATATACGGCTAGTGTGAAGAAATGATTAATTTCCATCAATTAACTAAAACAAAAACAGGCTTTTAAGCGAATAATTCCAGAAGGCATGCTGTAAAATGTAGAGAAAGCCCAAAGATTACTACAATACTTTCATTTACTAATTTAAATTTTCTTTAATTGGGGAGGTCTTTTGGTGACGAATAAATTTCTGAAAAGAATTCTGAAATCTGGAGTGTAGCGTTACATGACATATGAAACAACTCCGAAACAAAGCAATTCCACATTTGAGCTCTAGTCATCCAGATTATAGGGCAAATGCTACCCGTATGCCACGAAAGTAAGCTCTAAACTACAACTTTTTGAGTGAGGGTTAAGTGATCTGACCATATCGGGAGCTTTGACTGCAGAAATGAGGAAGTTATTACTCGTGGAATCTTCGATTTTCTTTAATTGGGGAGGTCTTTTGGGGTGATGAATAAATTTTTGAAAATAATTCTGAAATCTGGAGTGTAGCGTTACATGACACGAAACAATTCCGAAATAAACTCTTATATAAGCAATTTCCTATTGGAGCTCTGGTCATCCGGATTTTAGAGCAAATGCTATTAGTATGCTATGAAGGTGAACTCTAAACTACAACTTGTTGAGTGAGGGGTAAGTGATCTGACCATATCGGTGGCTTTGACTGCAGAAATGAAGAAGTTATTACTCGTGGAATCTTCGTATGGAATCCTTGGAATAAGTTGATATTTCTATTTTCAGTTGCTGTTTATTTAGAGGCAAAGACACACATACACAATCCGACACACACCATAAGCTCTAAGCGCGGCCTTTTTGTGTGTGTTTTTCTTCAGGGCACCCAGAATGTATCTGTCGAAAAATCTGTAAACTCTTGATCTCAAATTTTTGTGTAGAGTAGATACTTCCTCTACTTGCTATAAATATAACAGAAGGTACAGATTGTTGATAAAATTCCTTTTTCATTCTTAAAATGTGACTAACATAAACATAAAATGTGATATTTTTTCGAGTTAGGATTCCGCTGTTCATTAACAGATACCTAAGGATTATATGTCCACAGTAAACTACCTGAAGGCGCATTACACTTCCTCATCTAATTCATGTGCCCTAAGGCAAACTCAGATATTGAGAGTAGAGCATTGGCACTGAAAGCCGAAGTTACTTGAGGTATTGTTTCTCATATACTTTAGATGCAATTTTGTAGTAACTTTTACTTCACCTATTGGCTGGCTGAATCTTAACAATGTCCTAAATGTCAGACAGGCAGAAATACAGCACTTCTATACATGAACAGGAACTTTCTTACGAAACTAGATAACTCTTTACATAACTTGTTGTGACCAACATCTTGCTACGCACTAAAACAATATATTTTCATCCCGCTCACTTGCTTTAAATTCTACATATATAATCTCAAGGAATGGCTTAGAGGAAGCGTGGCACTGTTGAATGTAGATTATTTTCCACTGATTTATTGATTGTTTACATATTCATTGAGTGATGCTGCTTCACCAAGCTGCGTTTAGCATCATTCTGAAAGTCATGAAAACGGACAAAGAACAATCACAACTACAGCATGAACTGCCGTCGTATAGATAATAGTATGTCCTTTATTACTGCCATAAGACTTTATATAACAGTTCTGAACCTGCTCCAGCAATGTGCTGTGTCAGCACATCTGTTAAGCTAATGCGAATGTAGTTTTGCCTGACACGCCGGGATGAATTCAAATGGGAGCACCTTCGTGCCGTGATTACATATGACTCCTAAGTCAAAGCAGACTGATTTGGTTTGAAAAAAGAGGAAACTTAGGTGCAAAATAAATAATTAACGTGGCATCTTTTCTAGTTGTAGTAAATTGAGAGCATTGAGGTATCTGAGAGGAGGATGTACAGTTAGGAAGTCCTCCAATAACGTACCAACACCACATAAAGGCCATAGTGGGTCTATATAACCTCTGGGAGGAAAGGAAGAATTGCGGACCCGAAGGACGACTGCATAGGATGCTTAACACTTCCAATAAGACAAAGAACTCACAAGTAATCCTGACTTAGCCATTTGTAGTCTCGTGATCTGGGGAGTAGATGAGATACTACAAGGAAGGAAGGTGGCTGCAAATGTTATGTAGAACTTTTTAGTTACGCAAATTCTGCCTTCCAGCTGCAACGCACCAACCATCGTCCCCAGCTCTACAACTCTGAAACAGATGAAAGCAAACTGATGTAGATAGGAAATCCTTAGTTAAAAGGGGGACTTCTCCAGGTTTGTCTGCGACTAATGTGGAAACATCGAAAAAACTGGTTAGAATGATCGGGTAATCTCCTGAACTAGATACATACCTTACCATAGAGGCATCTCGTTTGGTAGATACTTGGGAAGTCTGCTATAGCTGTTATAGCAAAATTTTCTGATCTGTTTATAGTCTTCTATAAATATAACTTATTTTGGATTACAGCTGTTTAATTGTGTCCCTCACAACGAAGAGCCTATTAATACCGATTTGTTCATCTACATGGAATAAATCTGTACCCTTGCGTGTATATAGGTGAGACTGAAGAATATTGATTTTGATGCCCGCCTCGGTAGCGTAGATGGTAGCGTGTCTGCCTCACGTTCAAGAGGTCCCGAGTTCGAATCTCGGTCAGGGTGAGTTACCTGGATAAGGCTTTTCCGGGGTTTTCCCTTATCCTGAGAGACGAATGTCAGGTAACTCTAGGCTCCATGGACCCCGGGCTCATTTGAGCATCATTTCACCCACTTCATTCACTGTCCGACATGACTTAAAGTTGGAGGACGTAAATTACAAATAAATAAATGATTTTGATATGACATTACAATTAATTTCTTATTCTATTACATATCGTACGTAGTGGATAAAAAAATTGCATTCCACCAAACAAATCGAAGGAGACTTCATCGGAAATGCATCTACGATTTGGAATCATCTAAATAACAATAAAAGAAAATCTTCAGAGATATTCGCGGTTTATGTGAAAATGCATGTGTAGTGGCTTGTATATCACACACAGGAAACATTAAGGTGCCTATGCGAGTATCTATGTTGCTCATTAATCTATTTCTAAATTTTACGACAGCTCAAGGAACAGTCGACTAAACTTCCCCGACAGACGAACGTGTTAGTTCCTCGTTGTCATTGTAGGTGGCGCATAGTGACAGCCGTGTATTTACACTGTGTAAAAAGTTGCTAGTGGCGGTGTGTGCATACATATTGCATCATATAACCGAGCATCCTTTCAAACATTTCTTTCACTCGCCGTCGGTTATCCCCTAATAGTTGTTAAAGCACCTTAATCACGAGTAATGTATAAGACATCTGATACAACCGATAAGTTCTAGAGTGGAGAGAGAATTTTCTGAAAAAGTCAGACTTTTGAACGATATTTATCTAGACTATTTCATAAGTATAATACTACATTGCATAGATTTGACCAAACAATATTAAACAATATAAATATCTGACCAAACAAAGTATGTCCGGGTAGTATATAGTATATGATGAATTATGAAATAATCATTTATGCATGAAATAGTCATTTTAAAAAGGAGTAGGCGAAGTAATACTGGCACTAGCAGTGCATTCATGCTTCAGCAGGCCATACTGACTACATTTATGTAGTAATGTATACTTTTGGTTTGTCAGTATTTTGGACCATAACCCAGCTCCTCTTGTTGGCCATTCCTATGACGTTATCCATAATTTTACTTCCATAATTCATAATTAACATGTTTAGGAAAACAATGTATTACCGCACTGATTCATTATTATTTTTCTCTTTTAGTATCTACGAGAGCTGATCAACAAAGATTAAGATTGACTTTTTTTTTCAATTGCAATTCAATGTTTACATGATCTTTTTCAAAGTAGTCCCCTCCTACTTCAATGCACCTTTTATAGCGTCTCTACCAGTCCTTGAGCATCTGCTGCAGACCATTCTTTGTCAGGTCCTTGAGAATTGCCTCGCTTTTCTGCTTCAGAGATCTCAAATCGAATACCCCTAAGCTTTGCCTTTTGTGATGGGAACAAAAATAGTCACAGGGTTCAAGATCGGGGCTATAAGGTGGATGTGGTACACAGGTAATGTTGAATCGAGCCAGAAACTGCATGACTTGATTTGCGACGTGAGGCCGTGCATTGTCATGATGAAGTTGCCTCCCAGTCCGAGAAAGCTATGGTCGCATCTTTGCAATGTGCTTCCTCAGTGTAGCCAATACTGACGTGTAGTATGCTGCTGTAACAGTGGTGTGAGGGGGAACTGCATGCTGGTAAATCATTCCATTACAGTAAAAAATGTGATCACCATCGCTTTGCCTGCAGATGGAACAACTTTTGCCTTTTTCGGTGTCAGAGAACCTGGCCATTTCCACAATGTTCTACTGACTTGTTTTCCTTCAGGATCATAATGATGCAGCTATGACAATCTATTTAAAAAATGCATCCCCTCCATCAGCAAAGAGACAGCAACTCACGGCTTGTCTCCATTCGCAAAGCCTTTTGTTCGGGAGTCAACATATATGGCACCAAACGAGCACCAACTCGGGTCATATGGAGATGGTCGTGCATAATTGTAAACACACTGCCATATGAAAATCTCAACACTTCACTGAGGTTACGTAATGTTATTCGCCGATCCTCTCGGACAATCACAGCAGCTGTGTTGATGTTCACTTCAGTCACAGCAGAAGCCGAAACACCAGGCCCACCTTGCTCATTACTGGCAAGTCGGCCTACTTTGAAATCCTTGAACCACCTAAACACTGGTGCACGAGGTAGTGCATCTTCAATGTACGCTTGCTTCAGCTTTTCATAAGTTTCGGTGGCTGTATGCTTTAAACGAATACAGAATTTGATTGCGCTGTACTGCTCCTCTCGCGTCACCTCCACTGTCTGGTATGTGAAATGCACGTAGGGTCTACAAAATAAAGCATTACTACCAATATACCAATACGAGAGTGCTGCCGCCTACCGACATTATACATAAAAACCCGTATTTATGTTACAGATACGAAACTATCACGGAAGCTACAGGGAAAAAAATCAGTCTCAGTCTTTTTGATCAGTCCTCGTACAATAAAGCTTAATCATAAAGATGCAATACACTTAACTTGAATAGTTAAATATACCTTCAATACTCATTTGAAACTCCCGTGGCAACAATCACATTTCTTAGAATAGGAGGAATAGCCTGACGGGAACAAAACGTCTTACCAAATTAGTAATGAAGTGGCTTGAAATTTGAAATCCGTATTCAACTTTGTAGTATATAGGGTATTGTGTATAATTAATCATCATAATGTATCTTTCGAAACAACAGCTGTAAAGAGTTTGCAATTTTGCCGCGTTGTGTTCAAAATGTCGTCGTATTTGTCCTTCGACGCTAAAAGAGTCAATCTGTCGTTAACATGGGACTGAAGGACGGAAATAGCGGAAAAATGGCCAAGTTGGCAATATTTATCTGTGCTCTAACGAAATATTTTGCCTCCATTCATCGATACAAAGTATACAGAAACCCTAAAAGTTATTATGGGAGAAATTACCTACTCTGTTATTAAAAGAAATCGCTGGTGCCTTTAAGGAACTCAACTGCCAAGTACGAGATGTATTCAAGTTGTAACAGAGCCTATTTTTTTCTCATAAAGTAATGGCAAGAAAAATGTGAAACTAGTGTCACCTCTCAACGTAATCTCCCTCTAACTGTACACCTTTTTCACAACGTCGACTCCATGATTACATGGCCGCTGCGAACGCTTCTTTAGGAGTGTGTTTTGACCACTGGAAAAACGCTGAGGCAATAGCGGCACAACTAGTGAATCTGTGACCTCGGAGAGTGTCTTTCATCGTGGAAAACAGCCAAAAGTCGCTAGGAGCCAGGTCAGGTGAGTAGGGCGCATGAGAAATCACTTCAAAGTTGTTGCTACGAAGAAACTCCTGCGTCCACCTCGAAGACACTTTTCACATTTTCAGATCTTCATGCAGGATTGCGTGTACAGATCCCAAGGAAATGCTAGTTTTGGAGGCGAGTCTGCAAAGCTCAATCGGCGATCCTCCAAAACAACGTTCTCCGCTCGCTGGATCATGTCGTCAGACCGGCTGGTGCGAGACCGTGACTTTCTTGGTTTGTTGTCACACGATGTTCTGCCTTCATTGAACTGTCGCAACCAAAAACGCACATTAGACACATCCATGGTACCATCACCACTTGCCTCACTCAACTGGCGATGAATGTCAATAATGTCATACCACGAAAATGCAGAACACGAATGATTACACGCTGTTCTTGCAATGAAAACGTCGCCATTTTAAGTATCGAAAACAGTCATGCCACTAGAGTTCTATGCACTGTACAGTGCTGCCATTTCTGTCACGCATTCACAAAGAGTCTACCTGTATCTAAAAACAATAGAAGTTCCTGAAAAAATAGGTGTTGTAACTTGAACGTACCTTGTACTTCAAAATGTTTTAATTTGTTTCAATTAATGATCCATATCAATTTCTAATTGCATACGTGTTCTTTGTAGCTTTACTGTAAATTCAAATGCATAAATGTACCTGCTAATTAAAACTTCTTTTTTTTTCTACGTCCTTCAACGTTAATTCATATCGGACGGTGAATGAAATGTGAAGTGATGCTTAAATGAGTCCAGGATCAATGGAGCTTAGAGTTACCCAACATTCGTATTGAAGGATAAGGGAAAAGCCCCGGAAGAAACCATATCCAGGTAACTCACCCTGACCACTCGGGACCTCTTTAACGTGAGGCAGACACGCTACCATCTACGCTACCGAGGCGGGCTTAAAACTTTTTGTGACCCGAGTTCAGGTTTGAACGTGTATATATATATATATATATATATATATATATATATATATATATATATATACAGCCTTAGGGGAGAGAAAGAAAGTAGCTACCAGAATCAAAGTTCGATTCGGAAAACATCGGAAGCATCCAATAGCGCTGCGTTCACAATTTACGCTTTTTATCACCCTGGCTTCATTTCAAAGCCATAGATAGGGAGATGCCTTCGGCTTGGCCGTATGCATGCTAGTCGAGCGGTAAGTGTGTCGTATACACCTCCACAGGAGAGTAAGTCTCCGAGGGACGAGACGCAGCGGGGGTGGCGAAGGTTCCCACACCCTCCCTAGACAGGTTTATGACACCCCAAGTCAGTACAGTTACAGACCATTCAAAAAAATTCTGACGGCTTCTACTTTTGTGAATGAATCTTCTCGGTTCTAATGTACAGAGTGAAAAGGGCGCATGTTTTTTTTAACGGTCTGCTCCTTGTATAGCAAGCGTTCTCTGCCACACACATTTGCTGTCCTTGTTCCACAGCACATTCCTTACAGGGATTTTCTTTGCGTTGCTATACTAAAGATGAACCAACATGACCTCAAATTCTTGAAGTGCACATTATTTTTATTATTGTTACTTTAACATAAACGCCTTATGTTTTTCTTGCAGAAGATAAATAATATTTTAAACATATTCACTTATAAAAACGCAAATAAAATATTGTCGTTTTCAAAATAAATGCAATATTATTAGAAAATTGCTTTAATATTGGTTGTGTAAACTCTCGGGCTAATTCATCTGTTATGAATATTGCTGGCATATAATGCGAAGTATCCTCGTCAAAATTTCACTAGGTAGTTGGTCTCATCCATGCCCCGTAGAATGAGGACAGCAATAGAAACAAAGAGTTTACACACCGATACTAAGTCAATTTTCCTTTTTATTTGATTTTACTTATATGAATAATATATTTATTTATTCCTTATGTGAGGCAAATATTAAACGATATTATCATCAACGACTGTAATGAATACTGGTTAAAAAGTGATTGTGGTGCTTTTACTAAAGATTTATATTTCTCAACAGTTTCTGACAGACATAAATGTAAATTCGTTAATCCTATGTTCTCACTCAATTCTTAACAGGACATGGTAAATTTTCAACTTACTTATTTCGATTCAAAATCAAATCCACATGTGATTGTATTTGTGGAAATCATCTTCAAGGTGTCCCTCACATTTTATTTGATTGCCCGTTTTTCTGTTTTGAAACATACGAACTTGAACTATTGCTTCAATCCTCAGGCTACCTACCCTTTCTGAAAACCACTTACACATATTCTGATGAATTACAAAACTTATCAATATTTCATGGCTTTCTTAAACAAAATATTTCTTATGCTAAATTATTCATCTTTATGTTTACTGTTTGTCAGCTTGATATTGAATTTTGTTATGTTTTTGTAAATTGTATTATATTCATACATTTGTAAACTATATTCCTAATATACCTTTGGGTAAAATAGGAATAAAATGGGATAATAAATAAATAAATTTATTTCAGTTAGTTTAAAAATAGAGTAGAGAGTTTCAGTTCTTATGTGTGAGCATAAATACCATAAAATAAAATAAACTTTAACAATTGGAAATTATATTGCAATGTGAGTAATAAACCTTTCGTATTTCTACAATAGAAAAATACAAATTATGTTGGGGACTTGAACCTTTGTAAGTCTCGCGCCTACATACATACTTGTCTATAACCGCTCGGCTATTAGTGCCCGTTTAGTAACCGAGACTGAGTTATGAGAGGATTCAGTAGAACGAAGATAAAGAGATGTGTTCCGTGACACCATGTGACACCATGACGCCGGCCGTGGAAACGATGTGGACATAGAAAAACACACGCTTCCAGAGTCCGCTCATTTTTGTTATTCAAGGGTGTATATATCATTTCTCTATAACTGCTAGCGATTAATTAACGGAGAAAACTCGAACAGAAGTTTTCATGACTTTCTGAACCTGTAACATCGTAGAGTAAAACTAGTGTGTTCAGATAGTTCAATATTGGCACATAGGTTTCCTGCAGAGCAGATCGACTACCCTTGGACAAGCTAATATTACAGTTATATAATATATGAACAATCTAAATATCTACGGGGGCTGTTCAATAAAGAATGATCATAATTTTTTACGGTCATAATTTTTCGCACTAAAATTCATTCTTATTATATTCTGTTAGCTTAATGACAAACAAACACGCTGTAGTAGTTTCATTGTTGGTACTCCTGGTTCCCGCCTGTGAGAAACAGGTAAGTTCAGACATGTTCAGTATCGCCTACTGCTGCAATGGAGGTAACATACGAGGAACAATATGCGGCTTTGAAATTCTGCTTTCGTCTCAACAAATCTTCAGTTGAGGCCTATACAATGTTACAGGAGGCCTATGAAGAGTCCGTTCTTTCCTACAGCAGAGCTCGAAGGTGGGTTAAATGTTTAAAAAGGGGAGACAATCAATTTCAAAGGAAGGTGGAGCCGGTGTTTCAGTTACTGCTCTTACGGAAGAAAACATCAACACGAATTACCTTAAGATCACTTTCTGAAATACTGAACCTTTCATTGGGTGCCACCCACACGTGGTGACAGAAACATTACACATGAGACGTGTTTGTGCGCGATGGGTTCCAAGACTGTTGATTCCCAAACAAAAGGACATTCCCATGCAGGTCTGCATGGAGTTAAAGTTGATGTTAGAGGAAGATCCGGAGTTTCTTTCAAACGTAATCACTGCTGATGAAACTTGGCTACATCATTTTGATCCTGAGAGCAAACAGCAAAGCTCAGTGTGGAAATTTCCTTCATCACCAACCCCCAAAAAGCAAAGTGGTTGCTTCTGCTGGGAAAGTTATAGTCATCTCATTCTTTGATATTCATGGAATGGTTTGTCAGCTTATTGTACCTGCACACACATCAGTAACTGGACAATATTACGGGGATGACCTGAAAACATTGCAAGTCCATATCAGGCACAAAAGACTACATTTCCGTGAAGCAGGCTGGATGCTGCACCACGATAATGCGCGGCCGCATATTGCCAATGTTGTTGAATATCTTGCAAAAATCAACGTGAAGTGCATCCCTCACCCTCCCTATAGTCCGGATTTAGACCCATGTGACTTTTTTTTATTCCCTAACTTGAAAAAGCACCTTCGTGGGTGGCATTATCCACCATCAGAAGCAGTGGTGAAGGCTGCGGAGGCGATTTTGAAGGATCTCTCAAAAATGGTTTCCAGCATGTCTTGAAGACTGGCAGAAACGCTGGGAAAAGTGCATCGCATTCAGGGGGGACTATTTTGAGAAGGACCATCAAAATTATGAGGATGAGTAGAGGTACGCTGTCAAAAAAAAAATTGTGATCATTCGTTATTGAACAGCCCTCGTAGTTAGATCGATGTAAGGACCTACCGACGGGCTGATAGCATGGCTTCAGTAAAGCTTTGGTCGATGCATAACACTATATTTTGTCCGCCTCGGTAGCGAAAATGGTAGCATGTCGGCCTCACGTTCAAGAGGTTCCGAGTTCGAATCTCGGTCAGGGTGATTTGCCTAGATAAGGTTTTTCCGGGGTTTTCCCTTATCCTTCAACACGAATGTCGGGTAACTCTAAGCTCAATGGACCTTGGACTCATTTGAGCATCATTTCACCCAATTCATTCACCGTCCGATATAACTTAACGTTGGGGCGGACGTAAATGAAAAAAACCACTATATTTTGACTGGGATTTACGTGAAAATCATATAATCGGTATTTAAAAATGAATAAATATGGAATTATAACTAGAATATATTCCCTGACTGAGATGTGCTTCATTAGAATTAACTACTTTAGAAGTGTTTCTTCCAAAATTCTACAGACATTCTTTGTGACGCAATTGAAGTCTCATAATTTAACAGACTGAATATATACTTTTTTCTTTCTCTCTTCTGATCACATTCAGGTATTAAGCTTCGAAAGCCTTGTTCTGGTTTAATGAATTACATATTTGCGACGCCCTTCATTTCTTCGGTATGCTAATGTGTCCGTTGCCTCTGGGCTTATTTAATGACAGTTTTGAGTGATAACCTCATTTTAACCACGTGTTATTTTCCATTAACTCTAAATTGTTACATTTTTAAAATCATTTTAAAATGTCGACTTCCTTTCTGATGTCATTTCTCTTTGGACTAATAAATACACTACTTAGGAATCATTTTTGTAGTTTCTATTTTTCCTTCTTCACTTTGGTAGTTTAACCTCCTGAGGCATACAACATGGGCACTGTCATTTTTTAAAAACATTTTAGTTAAGGCTATTTGCTAATAACACGTACACAGAGGCAGAGAAGTTTCTTTATTCCACCCAAAAATCCATACCGAGACTTCAGTAGAAATACGTGTTTTGAAGTCTTTGAAAATAAAAAGATCTGACATATGCAGTCACGTGATTTTCTCTATTCTTATACAAACTATTCTTACAAGCGCTTGTTCCTCTATGTTATTCAGGGTTAATCATTTACTGAAATTATGTTATTGCTAATTTTCTTGTAGCTACAAGGAGAATATGGAGTAGGCTTTAAGCGATACTTAAACCTTTTATAGCTCCCTCGCTAAGCAATGGCTTTGAAATTCTATGCTTTTTGCTTAACCAAGCGATAAAAAATTAATAACGACTTCCAGTTTGAGAAAAATATAAGTAAGTATCCTACAATTTAGACAAACAATAAGGAATATCTCCAAAATAGTTGACTCCACAAAAATGATTGCATCAGACATAAATTGTGTGTTCTTAACAAAATATGTTTTTGTATAGTAAGATTTTATCTCTTACGGTTTCTAGTACTGCAAAAGACGTCGAGAATGAAGAAGTCTTTTGAGGGCATTAGCAGAAAACTCAAGATCACCTTGCATTTGGCATAAAAATATCTTTAAGTTTTCGAAAATTACGACATGATGCTGAAATTGAGTTTTACTTCTGGAGTCCTTTAACTGCTGTGGTTTTCAGTATCCCATTCTATATTGGGCATGAAACACCGCTTAAATTTTGCTCATATGTCTCTTTATCAGGCTTGAGGTTCTTTTAGGATCAGGATTAGGATTACCACGGAGGGGCCTGGGAACCGAAACCTGTGTTTTATTGTACCTAAACCCCAAGTAGGGCATCCCCGGGAGGAAGGATGAGGCGAAAGGAGACAGAGGGCGGCCGACTCAAGGAGTCACGACAGCGCCAAGACACTCGCTGACACTCCTACCCTGAAAGGTACCACCAGATGAGAGATGATGTCAAATGATAATGGAGATGAAATGAAGGGACAGCATACGCCTGCCGACTCGAGAAAATCCCCGAAAAAAACCACGTGTCGACCACAGGAATAGAACCCGGGTCTCCCGAATGCAGGCCAGAGACGAAACTGCCTGGGCCATCTCCCTCGGTATGATTCCAAGTAAGTTCCTAATTTAAAACAATACAACTCATATCTAGATGTAAACCCATAATCAACAAATTACCCAATTATAAACAGTGACAGACAACTTAGAGGAAGTTTTGCTTAATATTCCAGTAAAACTAGTATCATTAGAAATATGTTAGACAGGAACAACTTTCGGGGTTTTCGATGGTTTCATTTGGCTAATGGTCTTCTAGAATATTAATGATATGCGACCAAGAGTTGCTTTCACCACGAGATATACGTGTTTCTGGAACATTCACTGATATTCTTTTGGACTATATTATAGTGAGAGGTATTTGTATATAAATAGGGAAATAAAGCATTAGAATCAAGAGTATCTTAATCTCTTCTGGAATCTATAAGATAAAAACACTTGTTACTATCGCAGTATTGGTACTTTGCCCGCCTCTGTAGCGTAGGTGTTAACATATCTGCCTCACTTCAAGAGGTTCCGAGTTTGAATCTTGGTCAGGGTGAGTTACCTGGAACAGTTTTTTTTTTCGTATTTCACCCATTTCATTCAACCTCCGATATGATTTAATGTTGGAGGACGTAAATTACACACCTACAAGAAAAGTGGTATAGTCCCGCTGCTGGAACGGTTACCATGAATTTATCTTTGGTAACAGAAACCTCTCAGATAACGCACTGATTATTCTTGTAAGAGTGAGAGGGGTACTGACGCGCCCCTCGTTCGTGTGCTAAGCACCAATGAACGCATCACTTCAGCCAATGGAATTCGCAGGAATCACAAATGACAGATAGATGTTTAATCGACGTGGAATAATCAGTGTGTTATCTGAGAGGTATCTCCATGGTAACCGTTCCACCAGCGGGACTATACTTTAGAAATGCAGAAATAATTACGAGGGTTGGTCAAAAAGTAATGCCTCCTATGTTGTTTTTCCTTAAATAAGTAAGTTATGTGAAAACTTTGAATTTGGCGCAATTCCTCAAACCTTCTTCTCCAATCCCCTGCAGTAGTAACTTCCTAAGTCAGCAGGTGACAGCATTGCATCCTCTTGCAAAATGGCTGACATCGACATTCGTATTAGAGAGCGTTCTGGGATTGAATTTTTGACTGCGGAAGATGAAACGCCAATTCGCATTCACGAAAGGCTAAAACATGTATATGGTGATGCAACGGTGTATGTCAGCACTGTTAGACGATGGGTTCGTCGCTGTAACGAAGCTGAAGGGCAAACACCATTGGCAGATGAAAAGCGAAGTGGCAGGCCGATGACTGCAGTGACTCCCTGCAACATTCAGCGAGTCGATGACATCATTCGTGGTGATCGCCCGGTAACAACAGGTGAATTGTGGCGCATTACCTCCCTCAGTAAAGGCAGTGTGATGACGACTATTCAACAACTGGGTTACTCAAAAGTTTGTTTGCGTTGGGTATCAAGAATGTTAACCGCCCAAAACAAAGAAACAAGGAAAACAATAGCCTCCGAACACTTGCAGCGCTTCGATTTGGAGAGAGAGGAGTTTCTGGAAAAAATTTATACTGGAGACGAAACGTGGGTTCACTTTTTTGAACTTGAATCAAAGAGGCAGTCATGGAATGGCATCACACAACGTCACCGAAGAAAAAAAAATTCAAAAATCAGTGGTTGGCAGGGAAGGTTAAGGCGACAGTGTTTCGGGATGCAGAAGGTGTGCTTATGATTGATTTTTTGGAGCAGGGATGCACAATAAGTTCTGTCCAATATGCTAGAACTCTCAAAAAGCTGAAAGCACGTCTTCGCCGAGTTCGGCCAACAAAAACTATGGCGGATGTTCTTCTTTTGAATGACAATGCAAGACCACACACCAGCCGTTACACCACTGCAGAAATTGAGAAATTGGGATGGCAAGTCTTACCTCAACCCCCATACAGCCCTGACCTGGCATAATCAGTCTTCTATCTGTTCGGGCCACTAAAGGAAGCTCATCGTGGGATTCATTTTGAAGATGAGAAGGCTGTGAAAACGTCCGTGCGTCAATGGCTTAGGAAGCAAGACCGTGCGTTTTACCACACTGGAATACATACCCTAGTTAAAAGGTGGACCAAAACTGTGGAAAAGGACAGAGATTATATTGAACTGTGACAAATTAATCGTCAATGTTGTAGTTTTCAAGCTATGTAAATTGGATTCAATTGTCTTGCCAAATAAAAGAGAAAAAAAATAGGAGGCATTACTTTATGACCCACCCTTTTATGTTGTATAAGAGAAGACAAAAGTGAAACAGTCACGTGACATTTTCCGTCCACTGTTATTTCATATATATTGTACATATTATCAGCATAAAATTTAATTTCTACCCATTTTAAGCTAACTCGTATAAATACCTACATAAAAGTGGTTTTATTGCTCTAATACATTTCTGTATTCGTTGAAGACCTAACCAGCAGTCAGCTGTCAACATAGCTTTTTCATGCACAATATGAACCCATGTAAAATAATATTACGTTCATAAACCTTAAAAATAATTCTTATGTGTTACACTCACATAAATTTTTGTTTCTTAGATCGTTTATTTTTATGTATTTTCTACTAACTATACTTGCCAAATGTTATTGCTTATCTCCGTCAGAAAAATCCAGATAACATTTGCAAAACTGCTTTCATTGCTATTTTGTTATAGGTAAAATAGGAAACAAGAATTCGAGATGATAATCAAATGTTAGAAGCGGATGGCCTTGAAATTCCATATTCTTTCATGACATCGCGAGAAACACATTTATTCATTTAATAGTGAGCGGTTAAAAGAAAACAAAAGTTTGAAATTTTTAAATCAATAAAAATGGATGTCTTGGAAATAATTGATGCCAATAAGAAGTTACTTGAAATAAATTGTGCTGCAAATGAATAAAAAAGAAAGAAAAAATGATTTGGTTTATTTTTCTATAATGGTATACTGGTAATTTAAATAGTAAAGCAATTTTTCGGAATGAATCGGAGTTTTGAAACTATCCCCAGAACATTTAAAATAGAAAGTTATTTGTAATGTGAATATTTTAAGGATATTATATTTTAATCACAATCGGTATAGCAGGGTTTAAAAATGACTAAAAATAACTTTGGGAAGAGGGGCTCTTCTTAAAAATCTTTTTGCCGCTTCTTTGGTAGATACGGAACTCAAATACCAAGTTTGGTACTTATCCGATACTTTGTTTTTCAGTTATTAGTAAAGGCCAGAAGCGTGTTCGTTCCTTCCATAGGTATAGTGCACATGGACTGTACTGTTATCTCGCATGTAAGCAACTGCAGGTTGGTATAGC
This sequence comes from Mantis religiosa, assembly GCA_030765055.1. Classification (NCBI taxonomy): domain Eukaryota; kingdom Metazoa; phylum Arthropoda; class Insecta; order Mantodea; family Mantidae; genus Mantis; species Mantis religiosa. Next base: position 70,939,114 of record CM060949.1, on the reverse strand, counting down.
CTATGACAACCACTTCATTGTGAGAGGAAACAAAACAGTCGCGTTATACTTCATCTTGATCCTTTTTCTGCATACAGTTGCAAGGCAATGCTTCACAGGTTCGCAGAGTGCTACGTTATAATGTTTTTGCACATTTCATGGCCGTGCTGTATATCTGACGTGATTCATACTCTTAGTCCAGTTAACTAATATCGAATGCGAGTGAACATCCCTCCAGCCTTTACTTATTATGTTCACACACAGAGACAATACAACCATTGTATCGTTTGTTTTATTCAGGAACTGTACCCATACAGGGAAATATTTTGCTGAAATACAGAAGTATTACTTCTAGGTCAAGTTCTTGGGTAATTAATAACGTAGGAAATGGAAACGAAAAAAATGAAAACACTGCAAGTTGGAGGCCGTTCAAAACATTTTAAGGCATGCAAGTTTTAAGTACCGCTTAAATATACGGAAATTATATGGAAGCAAATTTTAAATAATAATAATAATAATAATAATAATAATAATAATAATAATAATAATAATAATAATAATAATAATAATAATAATAATAATAATAATAATAATAATAATAATAATAATAATAATAATAATAATAATAATTAATAATAATAATAATAATAATAATAATAATAATAATAATAATAATAATAATAATAATAATAATAATAATAATAATAATAATAATAATAATAATAATAATAATAATAATAATAATAATAATAATAATAATAATAATAATAATAATAATAATAATAATAATAATAATAATAATAATAATAATAATAATAATAATAATAATAATAATAATAATAATAATAATAATAATAATAATAATAATAATAATAATAATAATAATAATAATAATAATAATAATAATAATAATAATAATAATAATAATAATAATAATAATAATAATAATAATAATAATAATAATAATAATAATAATAATAATAATAATAATAATAATAATAATAATAATAATAATAATAATAATAATAATAATAATAATAATAATAATAATAATAATAATAATAATAATAATAATAATAATAATAATAATAATAATAATAATAATAATAATAATAATAATAATAATAATAATAATAATAATAATAATAATAATAATAATAATAATAATAATAATAATAATAATAATAATAATAATAATAATAATAATAATAATAATAATAATAATAATAATAATAATAATAATAATAATAATAATAATAATAATAATAATAATAATAATAATAATAATAATAATAATAATAATAATAATAATAATAATAATAATAATAATAATAATAATAATAATAATAATAATAATAATAATAATAATAATAATAATAATAATAATAATAATAATAATAATAATAATAATAATAATAATAATAATAATAATAATAATAATAATAATAATAATAATAATAATAATAATAATAATAATAATAATAATAATAATAATAATAATAATAATAATAATACCTATTATTAAAAATTGGTTGAGGCATAGAGTGATTGAAAATTAATTATATGTTTGTAATAAAATGTTCTACCCAGATTTCGCGTCCAGTAACTCCGTTCTTAGTACTTATTCCACCAATGTTCTTGAAAATACATAATCCATTTGTTCTGCCCTATATCCTTGTTCTGTTAGGGTAATGACTTTCGGTTTGATGTCCATGACTATTTTTTACTTAAAATTGTATCTATGTATATTTGCAAGACTCACCCAGTCCGTGAGAACGGACATTTGTTCATAAGATAATGCGTGAATATCGAACAAATACCGGCTGAGAATTGGGCACACACGAGCGACTCATGGCCACCTGTTAAGAGGGGAACCGGCCCCTGTGTGTGCTCCGTGTGCAGTACGCCTCACTGTGCGGCACGTATTGCTTGATTGCCCGCAGTACGCCCGCGTTCGCCAGTCTTTGGGCCTAAGGAGTAACCTACACGGTATTTTAGGGGATGACCCAGTGGCCGTGGATAAGGCACTGTGGTTTGTTTTTAAAATCGGTTTTAATAAACAAGTCTGACTTGTATTTTATATTTATTAATTTTAGAGTTTTTAAATTTTTAGTACTGGGACGAGTTTTTATGTGCTTTTAATAGTTGAGTGTTTATATTTTATCTTACTTTTTAACTTTGTGTAGCTTTTAGATTTTAGAGTTGACTTCGGGCCCAAATGACCTTGTTGTCGACGGGCCCTAAAACACTACACACTCACTCACTCACACTTGAACAAATAATAGCCTGACTATTAGGGACAGTCTTTGGGATCCAGAGTTTGAATCACTTAGGTGGCATATTCCGCTTCTCTACATTTTCCCGCGCAGCTACGCCTAATCTTCCTTAATGGGATAATGCTAGCTTACGCGACTTCAGCTAAAACCAATAATGGTTAGTTATAACTGATTATAATTTACAGTTTGGCTCACACAAAGAAAGAACAGAAATAAATTAATTTCTCAAAATAATGAATAGAATCTGTCGACATTCAAGAACGGAGAGCACTAAAAGCAACTAATAAATATAACACCATCTATAATCAATTTCTTTTATTGCAATTTTTCTAGATGCTTTAGTGAGCGATATCTGGCTCATTATCTTACACAGAAATGCAGTTGATATATTTTTTCAATTGGTAAGAATGTCTCATTAAGTAAGATTGCAGAAAATTGGCCCTAGTCATTCCTTACCAGACATTAACGTCACATACCATACTTGCTTCTATAGTAAATAGATTCTATTTTCCTACCTTTACTGTCCATTTGCACAAGTTTCCCAATTTATATAAATACTGTTCAACATTCGTGTACTCTTTAGTGAATATCATTTGTATTATTCTATTCATTTTAAGATTGTCTTAATGTACTCATTCCTCTAATTTCAGTTTCCTTATATTCCAACCTTAAATGATCTAAGAAGCTTTTTCTTTCATTTCACATCCTGTTCCTACCTATGTTATCCCCTCTTTCCTCCTTATTTATCAACATAATTCTCATTTCCTTGCATATTTCAATAATAGCATTTTAATATATGCCTAAAATAATTTATACCTATATCGTATTTTGGCAGTGTTTCCACAGTAACTAAAATATCTAATGTGGTCACTAAAGATTGTAAGTTCAACTTTTTTAACCTTTCATAGTTCTAAAAATCAAAGCGCTTCCTTTTTCGAGCTACTATTGAAAGCCCGATCGGTTTCAAAATATATCCAACCAACCTTTTACTTCTTAACGGAATTTATTCTGTGTTTGTTACTTGCGATTTATTCAGGATTATTAATGATCCGCAGTCTGCTGTTTAACTGCTTTCCCCACTACTCAACTGCCATGTTTTCAAATCCGGGTTTCTAGACTCCAAGCTGCTATTCCAACAACTGAAAGGCGATTACTGACTCCATACGTGGCGATGGAACATCTAACGTGAAACGACAAAGCAGAAAAATGATGTAATGCGATCTCTGATTGGATAGTTCCTTTCTTATGTTTGACTAGACATAAACTGGAAACATTGGACTTTACAATTTAAGTTTAATTCAGTGTTTATTGTTATGCTTACGAGATTCATTGTGAACAGTTGTATCACAATAAATATCTCTAAGTTTTAAGTTCACTTTAATCTTACATTTAATTTTCGTAGTGAATGGGACCTAATGCTTTGAAGTTTTAAGTAAAGTTTTCGAAACACTCTATGCAAGCTGTAGCTGTGATATACTACGGAAAAGAGCGCAGGAAATAATCATAGAGCACTAATGCGGAGTGGAGAATAGAGATGCGTTTTTCTCAGTCGGCATCTGCTTTAGCACACTACAATTTTCAGCAATGTGACAAAATAATTATTTAGGAAAGACTCTGTCAGTATACTGACAAAATTAGCTGTGAGATTAAGGAATAACAACAGTCATTACTCAATAGAAAAGGCGCCGTTCACTCTTCTTTATAGCAATGCCCAACTAATTACAAAACAAAGACAAAACAACTTTCCAAACACACAATGAACTAGACTTCGAAACTTCTTCCTGCAGTACATTCACTTAATTATTTTTCCTTAATACAAACCTATCTATACAATTTGAGTCATAACAAAGAAAAGCTGCACAATGGCGATTAAAATCTAATGGCATGTAGCGGCCAACATTCTTATCGAAATAATATCAGTGGCTTACAATCAAACGGTAAAAGTAGATTGAGTAGATGCCAGTGGTGTCTAGTTTTAATACATTCAGTTCGCTTTCATTTATTAATTTATGTATTTTTGAAAATGTAATCACAATAGCAATGTTATTTACCAAACGAGTTAATAACGTTTTGCTGTAATGCATTTTTGTAAGTCTTAGAACGCTTCTGCTCTTTTGTATTTGTATTGGTTTAATTAAAAGAGAGGCCATATAAATGGCTATAACTGAGAAAGATTGTGTTAATGAAACATGGACCGAAAATAAATAAATAAATAACCTATAACTGAAGTTGAAAGCTTACTTCTTGCAAAGGTGTAAATAGAATTCATTGTTTCGGCATAAACAATGTAGTTGTTCCTTATGGTACTATACTTATTAAACATAAGAATGGTCTCTGTCTATTCTATAGGGACGGGAGGTTTATCACTAATGATCTCATTTTGTAACCTTATTTTCGGAAATGTTTTATTTGGTTAAGAATTTATCTATATTTTACCAAGTCCAATTCACAATGCTTACCATTATGCAGTTATACGCAGTAATTACAATATAATGAATGTTCAAAATGTCTTCCACCAACTTCAATACAGGCATGGGAACTGCTCACCATAGACGCCACATGTGTTTTAAGACGTCTGTAGTCTTATATCACAAGCAGTTGCATAGCTATTGTGACTTTGTGGATTTGTAGAATTAAAAGCCTTGTTCTATGAAATTTAAAGTGCTCTTTATTTCGGTAGAAAGACGCTTTGTACACCCCTTATAGGTTCTAAAAATGATGTGTCATACACAGAGTCTCTCGTTTCATCACCACACGTAAACGAAAGAAATCACTTGCGGTACACTTCAGATCCCTACACAGCTGCACACACACAGTTAACAGCTCAACTCGCAACTCCATTAACAAATGACTGGTAACTTACACCTTGCCACCACTCACAACCGAGCCATTGTTTATCGAAAGCTGCCGAAGCTTCATGTCCTTTTACGGCGGCAAGAGAAGGAAAGAACTATCCAGACACCATTCTCTCTCTCTTTCTCTCCCCGCTTGTCTCTCTCTCGGCAAGCGCCCAGCGCTCGCGTAGCTCTCTGTCTCTTACTTTCGCACGCGCCGGGCACTGGCTTGTGGTTTCAACACAAAAAATGCGATCGGTGACAATATCATAATGCGTTATAGGAGCAATAATAAAAGGACTTCCGAGGGAACGTTTCCGTGCATGTGTTCCAACTTGGAAACTTTTCATATTGATTTCTAAGCTTGTGGCATCATTACCCGAAATTTATAATGTTATCACAGTTAGTCTATCTAGACAAGTAAAATATGCATTAGCATCTACATGACTTAATTCTTTGGTTACTTCTTATTATTACCGACTTTTAACCTTCACTGTTTTGTCTATGGTCTAGTTTGGCTCTATGAGATGAACTACCATATCCCGAAATATGTTAAGTTGGTCTTTCTTTTCGTGCCCAGAGTTCATTCCGCAATTTAGATACAGAAGCGCACTTTTTCTTTTTTAATTCACTGTTAACCATAGTTTGGGGCTGTTCCATTAAGTTGAAGTTGTAACTGACTCTAAGGTTCGAACATGCGGTTATTTCTCTGGGAATAAAAGTGAAGAGGTTGAAATCATCAGCTATGAAAAACAGATATTTTCAAGAAATTTCCCTCGCTTTAACAACTAATTTACTGGAACGCCGTTATTTTCTGAAACATGCCAGTATTAATTTTAAAATGTGTGCTTGAGTAACTAGCATGGCACATACAAATCTTACCTTTTTCTGTAACAGCTTTGACGTGCATTTCGTTATTTATTAACGTTTTGAAAGTTATCTATAACGTTTAGTAGCATTGAAAGTACGACAATTGAAACTATTGGTTCGAATGAATGAATTATTTCTTTACTTCCTTACAATTTACACAGTGTGCTGCTCCCTCTTGGTATTGCTTATTTTTATTTCTTCCAATTAAATTTAATATTCTGTGGAATATTATATAACAGCTATTTGCTTTTATACTTCATTATGATCTTTTTATAAAGAATTCCAATTTGCCTTACAGTTCGTTCAGCTACTTTAATATTTTTGATCTTATTTCTTCTAAATATTCTTTCTGCTTTCTCCATATATATATGATCTCTAAAGTTTGACAAACAGTACAAAACAGACCTCTAAAGCTGAGTAAAATTAGGCATTTCTAATCGTTAGCAATAGATACCAAACACAGAGTATAAAAAATGATTCATTCTTAATAATAGGTCTATAAACAATATATGGCTTACTTAGAGATTACGTTCAATTATCATTCATATATACCCTTAAGATATGAATACTTAAGATTTACGTACTTAAGAAGATTTATATCCATATATACTTAAGATGATTTTCCCTAATTGTACACTTCTACTGTACAGAGAGAAAATTATGTTTTCGTATCAAGGCTTGGGAGAAGCACCCATTTTAATTGGCAAAAGTGTTCTTGAAATGAGAATTCTGTTCTGGAAGATGTAAAAGTAGCTATGTGTCTATGTTTTATATCAAGTCTCTGCAGATTAGATAAACATTTACTCTCGCTGATCGTAATAGTTCTATGATAAATCCTGGATTTTGTTAAATGAATGCTTGTGCAAAAGAAGAGAGAGCCCGTTAAAACTTCAAGGCTGTTTGTTGTCTCGCTTTTTATTTGTCTATTTTTTTATATGTTCACAATGTTCCACGCGATGCAATTTTATATAATTTCTTCAAATTTGATAAAAGGTATCGAAAAATTTTAACACATAACAAAGAATAATCTCGGAAATACTGAACTCCACAAAAATTATTTTACATAAATTTCGGTCTTAAACGAGAATACATTTTTGTATAATAAAATTCTATCTATGAATCTAGAATAAAGATAACTTCAGAGGCTGTTCCATAAAATTCAAAATCGTATTTTGTGAAAAATTATCAGAGCCATTTTTGAGAAAATATAAATTTCCGAAAACATTTCCCTGCATAGAATGTTTTAGGATGCATGCATTTTCTTTAACATCCTAAGTACGAAGTTTGGCGATTCACCGTCCACACACACACACACACACACACACACACACACACACACACACACACACACACACACACACACACACACACACACACACACGGATGGAAAGAAACACAACAGCAGACACTATTGGTGGAAGAAGTGCACAAACAAGGAGGAAAATGGTCCCAACCAACCAGGAACTTATCGCACAATACCTGAAACCATTCTGCAAATATATTCATTCGGTTAACTTATAAAAAGTAGTTAATTTTAAATTCAATATATTTATAAATATACTAATTGAATTAGTGATAAGACCACAAGGATACTATAAAACAATGCAATGTAAGAATTGGCTAGTAAACTAGAGAAAGGAACTACAAAGATATAGGTTAGCAAAAGCTCAAAAAATAAATTAGGAAACAAGTCTAAGCTTATAAAATTAAAATTGAATCTGTAAATTAAAATGAAATTATGTATTGTAAAGCAAGTAACATTACCATGTAATGGGGCATACAGTTGATATCAGGAAAGGAAAAAAACACACACATCACTTTTTTTCTTTCTCCTCTTCCGTTTTTATTAATTCAGGAAGCCTCAGAACGCTATCGAAATTTTAATTATAATACGATATCTTTTCTTAAGAACTCTGTAAGTGGTATAAAAAGTAAAAATCTCTTTCCGTAATAAATGTATATTCGTTAGACTCAAAGTATAGTCAAAGTGTTAACATTTTCATCGTATGGTCCAGTTTTGTGTACCATTAAATAATTATCAATCAATAACTCGAAAACACTAATAACATTAAATAAAAGTTACATGCATGCTAATGATTTGGTGTATTGCATTAACATTTTATAAATAAGTGTTCATAAACGAAGACCTTTTAATATTCAGCAATATGTACCCTTAAACTCATTTAACTGCATTAGTTGCGTATGAAGAGAATAACAATAATTACTTCTAAATTCTAAAGCATTTTTTAAGTGTTAATTACCTGAAAATTACAATATCCTTCTTTCTAGAAATCCTGCCATCTCTCTCGTGTTTTCTTCCCCTACCCACATCTCTTGCTCTCTCACTGGCGTCTATGGATGCATAAGCCATAAAGCAATAAAATGCTAATATAGCGAACAAGAATTTCCCCAAGTGTTATATCTCTACGTGAAAGGCAAAAGTGTTATTCACTTCCTTAAGTTTTGCTGAGATGAAGTTTTTACTTTCTCTACCACTTGCCAGTTCAAGGTAGAGGAAGTATTGTGTTCTACCCCAAAAACTGGTTTCGAGAAATCACCGAAAACGCAAGCTTTGAGGTTCAATATTACAAACATTTTAGAAGTTTATGTGCAAATGTCTGAATATGTACGTATGCAGCACGCATGTCCATTAATAGTGTTACCTCAATATTGATAAATTTCCTTCATTAATTGTCTTCTTCACCCAACTTCAACAAACTGTTATTACACACGCTTTTTTTCTATATGATTCACGTTGAGATAAATGTTTGTAGAAGCGGTTTCGTTATACATTTAATTATTACAGGTACAAGATTAATCAAGTAGGCTTATAACATGATTGTTTAATGAAACCATATCCATTATCATGCAGTAGGTATAAGAATATATTTCTCTTTAAGGAACCTTTACTCTACAGAAAAAATCAAATATACATATAATAAGAGCAAGTACAAAAATGTACCAGGATGAAACAGTGTATTATAGTTCCATTATTTATATTAAATTACCAAATACTATCAAATAAATCAGAAAAATTGAATGCTTTAAAACAAACCCGGTGACATACCTGCTCAATCATTGCTTCTACTCTGTCGAAGAGTTCCTAAATTCTTAAAGACCATATAACAGCATTGTATTTGGATCCTAGATTAATGGTATTGTATTACCTCATGATGGTCAATTCTATCTTTAGGCTAATACTCATTGATCTTGTTAAATTGTATTTAGATTTTAAATAGGATTTTGTATTTCATGTTCTCATGTTACTTTTATATTATTCATTTCATATGTAAATATTTAAAAACTTAGATTAAGCTATTGTGACGTATTGCATATCATAGCATAACTATATGCAATGTATGATTGAAGGAATGAATAAATCTACCCATCTCTCTATACAATATTGCTGTGCACGCTTACTGGGAAAAAATTAACATATATTATTATTATTTTTTTGTTTTTGTTTTTTTGTTATTACCCCCAAGTAATCTCAATTGAGTTAGTTAATAATGGCATTAGGTAATTTGGTCTTTTTCGTAAGTTCTTGTAGCTACCCTGAAGAAATATAAAAAACCTTCAGAATCACCGAAATAAATTTCTGTAGGAATAATTTATAGACCAAATATAAAAGTAAAGGACACAGATAGAAAAGGTCACGTGAAAGTAACACATTTTGTAAGACTACAAAATAATTTCATAGAAGTTTGCCGCCTGTGTCTTCAACCAGTTGGAAACATTTTCTTTCAGCTCTTCGTCATTGTTGAAGTATTGACCGCCAAGGAAAGATTTGAGATGCAAAAACAGATGAAAGTCGCTAGGAGGAAGGTCAGGGCTGTACGGGGTGCTCAAACACGTCCCAACCTAATCCCTGTAGGATGTTTTTCGTCGCATTTGCAGTGTGTGGCCATGCGTTGTCGTGAACAAGCACAGCACCTTTTGACAGCATTCCTCGGCGCTTATTCTGTATTGCGCGGCGCAATCCTAGCATTCAGTAAACGAATCACAGATCTGGTTTCACAAGCGGCGGCATTTTCAATCAACACCGACATTGTAAACAAGCACAACAAAGCGTACGTGGCTTACAGCGATCTCACAATGGCGCATGCTTCTTCTCCTTGACACAGAGCGTCTACTGCGCATGTGTGGAACTGCAATCGCAGCGCTGCAGTGGAGATAAATTGTAACAGTATTTACTTTCTGGATGCCCCTTGTATTTTCAGGGATAGGTGTAAACAGGATATAAAATACTAAAGAGAAAGTCCATGGTCCCCACATGAGCATAAAAAAAACTGAACACTTCCTTATCGCTTGAGTATAAAATTCCATGCTCTTAGCATGATAAAATGAATAGTGGCTTATCAAAGTCTGATGTGTTCTCATTACAAGATTTTTCTCGCTAGTACCTTTTAAAAATATTCATACAAAGGCCTATTGTTTTCTGCTTAATATTAATGAAGATAAACATTTCAATAATTTATCATATATTTAGTAGTTTGAGAAGCAATTACCAGTCAGAATAAATCAGAAATTAGCAGTTTCTACCATTGCAGAAAGATATTCATAGTTTATACGTTTTTAGTTTCACCGAACGTTCCTCCTCTGACTTGCTGCCAACTGATTTTCACTTGTTTTTACATATTGCTAGACGGCGTATGTTGTTGCATATAGCTGGAAAAGAGGTATTTTTTTACCCAACTAGCAACTGTCTGCTGATTTCGCAATTCCAAATCAAAGTATTTGACGTAATCCTTACAAATATTGTGCTATCAGAACCCTGCATCTATTGTAAGTAATTGTTCGTCAAGGACATTCTATGCGTAAACACGTGTTTGTCCCATTAAGATAAAGGCCTCTTAGTAACTAAGCGGGTTTAATTCCTATCCTTATCTGAATAAAAATACTTGGTGGAGATGTTGATGACGTAATAATAAGGACATTGACGTAGTATTAACGTATTTTATGAAATTCATAAACAAAAAGTTTCTAAACAGTGTTAAATTTTAAATCCTTACTATCAGCCACTTTATATAAAATTACTATATGCCAAGCTACCGTTTATAAGCATTTCCCATCACATGGTTATAAGAACAGCCAATTAAGTTTCTGGCAAATTAAAACCAATTAAAGGTATACACGATGTTTTGTAAAGCCTTTCAGGTACTTCACACGAAAATAACAGGTCTTGAAAATAAATTACACATAGTTAATTTATGGGGAACAAATAATGTTTCTCACGTCAAAGTAGGTTTTTATTTTCTCTCTTACTGTCCACACTAGAGGAAGCCTGCCAATTACTGCGAATAACTCTAAATTCCAAATGAGGCATTTTAAATAAACATAAAAGAGAGAACAACAAAGCACACCTTAAGTTCTTTCGCAATTCTCTCCTCAAAATATTCTTACAAAAGTTTAATAGTTCAAAATAATAATTATAATAATATATATCATTTTTTGGTGCCTTGGAAGTTGCACCCATTCTTAAGTATATTAGCGCTGAATCCAAAATATAGCATTGGTTTTGTTTGCCCTATTAGCTCAGTTAACTGAATGCAGCTGAGCCATCTTTAAACGAGTGAGCTAATTCACTGCTACAGTATATTTAATAATTACATGTTTGCGTCTTATGTACGTTTACATATAGTATTAATTGGATATTAGACAATGTTTAACAAAATATCATTTCTATAACTGAAGGAAATTAATTAGGAAGTCTCTTTTGTAGAACTTCTGGAATGAAATCTGCGAGGGCAGTCTCTCTGAAGTTTCCAGCAGTCCTCTGCCACATGTGGGTACCTCATCTTACTTAATATCTCTGTTGCATAGTTTTTGTGTCCTGGTGAAAGCGTCCTCCTTGGCCTTCGCTTAAATTACCAAGATTTTCAGTAAAACGGTATAACTGGCTTTGTAAGAAGTGGACTTTTATAATCATACTACAGCTAAGCATAAGAAAATTGGAGAGCATTTTCTTTGTAGTTGTCCACTTTATAGCTTCCAAAAATGTTCTGTTCGATAAGAACAAAGGAATACTATGCTCAACACTCAACTGTATTCAAAGAATGTTTGAAATATTGAACTTTAATTAGTTGTTTAATCTGAAGTTGATAAAAAATCTCTAGTTCTGTTTTTTGTTGCTTAGTCCTTCGCTAGCGTGGTGGTAGCGTGTCTGCCTCACGTCCAAGAGGTCCCGAGTTCGAATATCGGTCAAGGTGAATTACCTGGATAAGGCTTTTTCCGGGGTTTTCCCTTATCCTTACAGACGAATGTCGGGTAACTCTAGACTCCATGCATCATTTCACCCACTTCATCCTCTGATATGACTTAACGTTTGAGGACGTAAAATTACAACAAAAAGGTCCTTTTAGTGTCGATGAAACAAAATACATTTGGATGGTACAAGCAATTCCTTCTTGATAAAGCTATGATATTGTTTCAATGTGCAGGAAAATAATAATAACATTAGATTCTATGGATGTACCTTATCCACACAGTACGTTAACATATTAACAGCCATTGTATATGGTTCACTATTAAATAATAATTATTCTGACAATTAGAATATTAAGTGATTTAGCTACTTTTGCGAATCTAAAAGTGACCGGACAAAACCAAAGCTATTTTTGGATTCAGTGCCAGTAACATACCCAAAAATAGCTCCAACTTCAGACAAAAGTTTTGAGTTTTGCAGTAGGTATTATTCTTCTATCTTCTTCTTGTTAATAGAGATTAACTTAATTTCACATCTCCACAATGAATTGGTGTAAACAGGATATAAAATTTTAAAGAGAAAGTCCATGATCCCTACATGAGCATGAGAAAAAACTGAATACTTCCTTATCGCTTGAGTTTGAAATTCCATGCTCTTGGCATGAAAGAATGAATAGTGGCTTATCACTTGGAAAAAAATCTGTGTTCCTCGTAAAATTATTCATACCAAGGCTCATTTTTATCTCCTTAATATTAATCAAGATAAATATTTGCAGAAATGATTTTATTTCTGTTATTTATTTATTATAGGTACATACAGTGGGAAAGCAGTAAACTAAATTAAAATTCCATGCTCCTTTCATGGGAAGAATGAACAGCGTCTTGCCACTTGAAACACGCTGATGAGTTACTTTCATATGCCTTTCTCTACCCAATGTCGTTTATTACGTTTGTACTTCTTACCAATATAAGTAGAAGAAATCATCACCCAAAATTTCGACACAGAGATTCTTCCAAATTATATGCGTTTTTAGACTACCTGAATCCGAAAACATATTTTTAGAAAAACATTCTTATATGTGTGTGTTTGTGCGCGCAGGCGCGCGCGGGCGCGTGTGTGTCTGTGAATAGCATACGGAAAATGTAAACAGTCTGTTATATACTAGCATTTAAATTCAGCATTTTACATTTAAGTTAACGGCATAATTTTAAGAAAACTCCCTATCCAGAAATACCCTTTATGAGGCTTTTCTTTATTTTTTAATTTTCTCATAAACGTTTCTAACGATTAAAATATCTATGTTTAATGCATAATGCATGAATAATGTTATGTACCTATATCTTGACTTTTCTGGAAATAGCATCTTCACTGTCCTTCATTCTGAATGACTTTAGGACAAAATCTGCAAGTTTCTCGGTGGAATGCAATACTTTTTCTACTTGCTGTAATTGCCTAGTAGGGAAAGTAAAATAGCTATGGGTAATTTCGGACAAGCCAAATAAAAATTTCTCCACTATTTGTCAATCTAAGAAGTGAGTTTATTCTCTTGAAAATAAAGACTGACATAAATGTAAAATATTCTAAGACCTTTTTGGTTGTTTACACTGCTCTTATCTATTATCACATACTACACACGCTAGTTCAAGCCTTGGAACTGCCTCTTGCGGCCACGCCACTACCGTCCGTTTAATTGGATTTGCCCCGTTGCGTTCTGCAACTGTTCTAACGCACGAAGGGACATCTGCTTACCTCAAAGACGGGGAATTTGGGCCATCTGGTATAATCTTTTCGCCTATGCATAAAGCTTCTTAAGTACACAATTTATGTAAATAAAATTATTTTCTATAATTAAATATTCACTAGATATTTCTTGTTACTGGTTTGAATTTCTAAATTCTTATAATTTTTACTATGGTGGTAGCGTGCCTGCCTCATATTCAAGATGTTCCGAGTTCAAATCTCGGTCAGAATGATTTATCTGGATACGGTTTTTTTCTCGTGTTCTTTCCTGAACAATGAATGTCGGGTAACTGAGCTCAATGGGCCCTGGAGTTATTTGAGCATTATTTTAGCCATTTCATTATTCGCCAGTATGATTTAACATTGGAGAACTTTAAAAAACCTACCTCTAATGGCACACATACTAATCCTTATTTCTAAAATGTCTATTTTTGGATTTGAGAAGCTTCAAACGTCAATTTTCGGTAAAAAATCTACCAAATTTTCAAATGTAAGACAATAAATATTTCATCTACTCACTGTATAGATAAATAAAAAGTGAAGAATCATCCATTTTCTCATTTATTACATAAACAATAGCAAAGTAAATTTAACCTGTGAATATTTTAGGAGCTAATACCGATAAATGAATGACATTGTATTTGTTCACATTGTAAAGCTGATCTTTTACTGATACGTTATCGCAGCAGCTGTAGTAAATACTTTTGATAAAAATGACATTTCCTTACGCACCAGATAATCTTTATCTTAAGTGAACAAATGTGTTTATGTGCGGTTTACGTGATGTACAAATTACAAGACTTCTGATAACCAAACATACAAAGAGCAAGGAAAATAGGTAACGTGTTTTTGCCAAATCCTTCCATACAACCGACAAGAGTGCAAAAAGTGCTTCTTTTTCTATTAATTTCGAGGAATATGCATGGTTACTAGACAAGAATTGTGTCAGGTGAAATAAGAGAAACTCAAGTATGATCTGTTGCACACATGATTTTTCCTACTCTTATGTAAACTATTCTTACAAATGCTTATTCCTTTGTTTACTTCATGTTAATCAAAATAAACATTTGCAGAAGTTATCCTATTGCTAATTTCTCCAAGGAGAAAATGGAAAATAGAGTATATGAGGTGCCTAAATGCAAAACCCGCCAAGTCCAAATTAACAGAGTGTTCAGGAAAGAGGAAAACGTATCTGCGTTTCAGTTTACAGTAACACTGATTACTTAATGCATATAATGAGTTAAAGATCTAGGAATATAATCATCCAAAATAAAATAAACTTAATACTATTAATTTTGCAGCAAATAAGAGTTTAATTATGGACTTGACGTGTTTTGGTTGCAACATAAGAAAGCTTGTCAATTCAGGAACTGTATGTAAGCTATGGTTTGAAGGCTTTATTTTCTATATTAATTCATCTACTATATTAATAATGCATTTTTGTGAGAGTTTTACTATATTTACAGCTTAAAATATTATTATAACTGATATTAATGGGTAAGAAACTGTTTTTCCAGCTTCATTCACCCAATTATTTAAACCCCTTATTCGGGCAGACACCTCCTTTATAACATTAGTCCTTAATATAACAAAATGGATAAGAAACATTTTTTTTCAGCTTCATTCACATAATTATTTAAACTCGTAAGTCAGACACACAATTCCCCTCATTCTCCTTACAGGCAGATTCCTCTTCTACTTCAGTTTGAGTTTCATGTTTAGTATAAATGAGCTGCTTATAGAAGCTTAGTTTCTCCATCTCTTGCCATTCAGTTCCAACGTGCTTTTTCAGAGCGTTTTCAGTATTAAGTAGTTTTTCTCTTTTAACTTTCACACCAATTGGAAGCACATTAGCTATGTGTTCCTTAATTTCATTTCCCTTTTTGGAACACTTTTTGAGAAATCTTGAAGTGCCTTGAAGATGGTGGTTCCTGAAGTTTCTGGCTGAATCTTTTGAAGTCATAGATGTGAAAATTTTGGTTTATGAAATTAACACTTCCAAAGTTTAAGTATCTCTCATGATACTACTGGGGGTGGATTATGTTTGTTTTCTTCCTGATGACTTTCTCAATTTGACCAAACACGCAATCTGCAGGTAGAAATGAGTATCCGGTCGCTGGAAACACGACTTCAAGCTTCTCAATACCATCAGGTGCAGACTCAAACAACCTTTTTGAGGACATGGACCTTGTTCTGCCCTCCACAGTCATCAGCTACCAATAGAATTCGTCTAATGTTTGAATACCCATGGCTAACTTGAAGCTAACCACTTAAAAATGACTATACGTTGCTATCATGGTGCTTTTTGCTATATTGCTACATATTTTTGGGCAAAGAAACAATTTTTGTTGTTGTCTATTTGTACGAAAATAAAAACAATATCTACCATACTTTTAAATCCCAAAGATTTTATCCATCAATTTGCTGTTGTTTCTTAATTTAACTTTGAAATTGTATTCTTTTTATTCAGATTGATTTAAATAGAATAGCTTCATTAGGATTAAGATTTACTACAGAGGGGATTCGGCACTCGAGACCAGTCATGAGCCATTGTACCTATGGCCCCAAGTGGGGCATCCCCGGGAGGAAGGGTGAGGTGGGAGGAGACAGAGGGCGGCCGTCCCATGGAGCCACGACAGTGCAGGGGGCAGGGTTCCTACATTTTCCTTCGAGACCTCCCCGGCAGGCCAGGACAACGGACATACTCCCCTACTGCCCGAAATGGTCTCAGCAGCAGGTTCGAAGACCGGCAATCGACCTACCGGAGCAGGAAGAAGTTTTCCTCGGAGCCTAATATCCCGCCATACACCGCAGAGACAACCGCCGACATTTCTTATCCTGAAAGAGATCACCGGATGAGCGATGAAGTGAAATGATAAGGGGACGGGGTGAAGTGGAGGGACAGGAAATTCGGGGAAATGTAATTAACCTACCCAGCATTCGCCTAGCGACCGGGGAAAATTCCCGAAAAACCCGTGGGCCAGGAAGGTCGGTAACGGGAATCGAACTCGGTCAGAGTAGCTTCATAATTCAAATGCTATTATAGAATATTCGTGATAGGTTTAAACACGGGTGCTTACGTCAAACATTTTGTAAAGATAAGCTGTCCACTTAGAAAATGCTTTATTTGTTGTACTAACGTACGGCAAGCGCCCAAAAACTTTACAGCACATGAGTAGAATAAAAAGTAATGATACAGATGACTGCATGTCAAACGTTCAAGCTTTGGAGAGAGAAAAAGGGGAAGGGAGATACTACATAACTTGTCTTAGCCTGGCCCAAAACAACTGGCTGGTCATTCTGCTTGCTTACTACTTTCGCCAACCTTATGGAAATATACAGGAGAAAACAACTACTTTTCCGGAAATATTTGTCGTTCAACCAAGGAACAATTTATTAATACCTATATTTAAATTTTAACAAACAAGTTCCAATGTATTGCAAGATATAGCTCCTTTCACTTATTTTTTAATGTTAAAAATATTGCTAGCTATTCTCGGGGTAAATTATTTGGTCATTATCTTGGGTAGTTTATACAAAATAATTGCTGATAGAAAAGCGCTAAGGCGCGTTTTATTTGTTAGTTATTACAAAGCTACTTATAGATATAACAGAAAGCTACCCAAACATAACTCTGTAAGACATGAAATTTAGCTGGAAGACTTCCCAAAAGATTAAGTACTTACTGATTAATATACTTCATAGTTAAGTGATTTATGAATTAAAAACATATTGCCACAAAATACATGTTTAAAATATCAACATTCAGTTCCACGCTCATACTTCCGGTTTCTACGGAGGTTAGGTAATGATTCAGGTTAAATACAAATTTTCCATCTCATAGGCTTTGCAAAACCTTTACTAGACAGTTGGAACTAGAACTAGCATTTTAACACAAGTTATATGAATTAAAACTTTCGCTTTATTGCACTAGTTGCATAACATTTTATGCCACTCCAGCGTTGGTTTCAAGTCCATTCACATGGCAATGTCCTTTATATTTACACATTTTAATGAATCTACTGGGTTTAGTTAGATTTTCCATTTCACTATGCTTTTTACACGATTAATGCCTTCTGGTGATTGAATTATCTGTTCGCAGTTCAAATAGTCATACTTCATTTAGTGTTTAGTGTTTTCCCAGTTAACCTGTTCATGTTGGCAGCCTCAATATGAATCGTTATAATTTCATCGGAGTATCTTTTGAACATCATTTCATCCATTATCCGTAATGACTTAACGTTGGAGGACGTAAATTTATATACATAAAAAAACAATCGCAACTCGTACTCTATTTGGCAGTGCTTACTTTCACTGTTCACCGAACACTTCGTAACGTTTTACCTTCATCCGGGGTTCAGTAAGTAGACTTGTACAGGATATGAATAACCGATAAAATGTCGGAAATACGCATAGGCAGATGAAACGAACGAAGCTCTAGAAGCCATCGAAAGGGTAAATTGCAGCTGCTACCAAAATAAAACTAGAAAACAGTGTGACATAGCAATAGCTTCTTTGGTTTAAGTTAAGCACTGCAAGCGAATCAAAGAAACATCAAAGCATCTACATCAGAAGTGGGCAGAAACCACATTTGCACCTAGTACACAACAAAATGCAACACGAAAGCAGGGCACTGCTGCGAAAGAGGGGGACTTGCAGTGACGGTCGACAGCAGTTCATAATTATATTGTGTCCCTTAATAATATGTATAGCAATGTAAAATATATATTTAACCTTCCTCTGCTTCTTGTTTTTCCTGTTCTTCCTCCTCTTTCCACATCAGTTCACAGGAATTTAAAAATGTAATATAATTTCTGTAGCGGCTATAAATAACATCATCTAAGAGACAAAAAGCTGTTCGTCACTGCGCAGTTTTAATTTGAGAAAAATATTGTCCAAACACTTGTGTGGAATAAATATTGCATTTGAACTACAGCAAAAGATTGAAAATGTGCACATTTAACGTTACTCAAGTGCTTAAGAATATCACTCCGAACCAAAGTTTATTGAAATTAAGTTTGTTTGAAGGTGGATGACTTCAGTTTCCAGTTCCAGTTTTGCAAGTTTAACATCGACAATAAGAGAGAGGAGGGGGGCGGATCAACAAACTCGCCTCTCATTCTGCACGAAATTCTCCTTTTTCGGAAATCGATGGTTTAGTAGACAAAGCCGTCACGAACTCTTCTACCATTGAACTGTTTACTTCCAATTACCTTCTCCTAGCAACACTGCGCTGTTTACACGCTGAGTGACAACATAAGCGTTGGCCACTTCTGGTCTAGATTCTTGCTGCACACATTTTATTGAGTTCGCTCTAGGCACCATTTCTCTTAATTGCACATAGGCCTGGAAATGGCGCATATCCTTAAAGTGATT